>JAKUCV010002258.1:0-26025 GCA_028386065.3 Turnera subulata | reverse complement strand
ACTCATCTATCTTAGCAAGAACACGTGGAAAGGTTGATGCTTATATAATAAGTCACTGAAATATGACATCTGTGCCGTGGGGTTTGGTGTTAAAGGATAGCTTAGTGCAATGCACAAGGATCTGCATGTTTTCTCTAGTTCTTTACCATTTAACTATTGATGCAATAAGCTAGGATGTTGACATTTATAGACAGTTCCTTTATCCTAGATGTGAGTTTGGAATTTCATGTTTCTAAATCTCGCTTCAACATTTCTTTTGAAACAGGGGCAGAAAACATTTCTACTAGCTTAGTTCACGTTCTTTTTGAAATTGGGCTTTAGGCCTTTACTCTTATAGAGTTAAATAATTATGCCCTTGGGTGCTATGTGCCGTAGACTGTTTTTTTTTAAGTTTCTAAAGCGGGTTGCAGTTTTAAACATTGTCCTTTAGAATGACTAATTGGAGGTGTATTTTAATCCTTATTAATGTCATGTCAAGACAAGGATGGCCATCCGTAATTTAGTAATATATCCATAGTGTGCATGCATTCCCCTTAAGGTACAATTTGTGTGTGTGTTTAGGCACCGGTGATACTATGGGGCAACAAAGTTTTATGTCGAGACAAGTTTGGACGCTCCCTATTAATATGGCCCAGGTGAGGACTTATAAACCTTTGTATGCATTACTGCCTACAATGCTTGGTTAATTGTCTTGGTATATAATGTGGTATTAATTGTCGATCTTGAATGCTGTATGCATACTTGCCTGTTGTGCTGATGTTGTTATTTGCTACCTATGATGTGGTGTGCCTGTTTATGTGGCCTGTTTGTCTGATGTGATGTATTGTGCTGTCTAGTATGACTTGTTTGGATATGATAAACACATGTGATATAGATTTGTGGTTTGTGTGGTGGACTATGGGCTGGGGCCCGAATTTGAGATTAAGATGTTAAATCCACACAACCCTGTTTGAAATAACGTATGGTACAAGTCTTAAAGGATAAATGTGAATAAAATACTATTATAATTCTACTGTGGGGCTGTTGACCGGTTGGTTCAAGCGGGAAGTAATACCCCTCGGGATGGCATGCGGGTTAGCATGTGGGCCTGTGATGGCCGGTTCTACCTCCCTCCTTCTACCTCCCCCTTTCTACCTCCTTCTTTCTCTCTGTCTCTCTCTCTCTCTATGGATATGTTGGGCTTCTTGCCTGGTTTATTTGGGCTTATGCCTGGTTGTCTCATGAGACGTGACCAAGCTCGACGCATACAGTAGAGGGCCCTAATAAAATAATTAAACTTAATAACTCAGATAATAATATGAGAAATGATAAGTTTTGGTTGAAGTCTGGTAATGACTTGTGTGTGTATTGTGACTTGTTTGTGCTCTGTGTTTGCTATTGCCTGATGCCGGTGTACTTGTAGTTGATTTGTTTTGTATATTAATGGTTTATTTGTCTGCGGTGAGACAGTGGTTGGTCTCACCCCCTCACTGTTTTACACAGGATAGCTGATCGATGATCAGAAGAGCATATCAGCAGGTGGCGGTGCTTTCCTCTCCTCGGGTCGGATCCATAGAGTTCACTGCAAACATGTTATCTTATGTTTAGTCTTCCGCTGCATACTCGTTGTTGTGTAATTTGTTGTATAAATGTTCATTGAACTTGTTGTTGATATTGTATCCCGGGTAGAAGGGCATTTTGGTCACTTCACATGATGTATATTCTTTAATGAATATTTTGGGGTACGGGTGTCCCAGGAATGATAAGGGTAATTTGGCCAATCTATAATTAATTTGTAACTCATATTAATAAATTGGGTCACGGGCGTTTCAGTAGCACTAGGGATTCGAACTCGGGACCTGATGCTTTTTATCCCCCTCAAGGAGAGCACCTTCACCTGCTGCAGCTGCAGCTGAATTGGTGAAGGTGCTCTCCTTGAGGGGGGAAAAAAGCATCATGTCCCGAGTTCGAATACCTAGTGATGCAGCATTGTAAATGATTTAATCGGGCGGAGGGAGTGATGTAACAGTACCTGAGTATGGTGGGTCCCTCGGGGGAACGGCCTTCACAAAAAAGGCGTCTTTTTTGTGAAGGCCCTCCCCCTGAGGGACCCATCATACTCAGGAATTGTTACATCACACCCTCCACCCGATTGGTGAATTGGTGAAGGTGCTCTCCTTGAGGGGGAAAAAAAGCATCACGTCCCAAGTTCGAATCCCTAGTGCTGCAGCATGGTAAAGGATTTAATCGGGTAGAGGGAGTGATGTAACAATACCTGAATATGGTGGGTCCCTCGGGGGGAGGGCCTTCACAAATTAATTATGAAATAAATCGGGGCGTTACAGTTCTACCCTACTTATGAAAATTTCGTCCTCGAAATTTCGAGACAAGAGATAGAACAGATGTGTACATGTGATCACTCACCTTTCAGCAATGGATGGAGTCGCCACCCAAGTTTTATTGGCCATGGAAAAACTCAAGAAAAACCACAAGATGACTCATTTATGCCCACAAAGAAACCAGATTTGCTAACCAAAGATACCGGATCCGGGGGTTCGTCTTAGATAGGAAGGTATTAGGCACCCTATCCATGTTTGGGCGAAATAATATGCAATTTAAGCAAATACTTGTGTTTTGGTGCATGTGTGCATGTGTGTAAACCAAAATCCAGTAGCAAACAAACAATAATAATATATATAAAAATCAACGTCACAAAGAAAAGGGGAAAAAAAAGAGACAATTTGGCTTGCGTCTCATCCACTAGAGACATCCTACGTACCCCGGTTGGGTTCAAAGCCCACGTAGTTCTTGGGTTGGAAACAACACTCAAGAAAACATGTCAGTATCAGCAAATAGTCCCAGAAAAATCGCAGAGAAATTCTATCATGCCCCGTCACTACGGGACCGGCCAGGTGCCTTGCGCATCACTAAGCATGCCACAGGGCACCCCAAGGCCTACATCGTCAATGGGCAGAAGTTAGCCCGACGGGCATTCCATCCTAACGCGCAGCTATTTCCAACAGAGGCATCACAATATAAGATACGAAATTGAAACATTCAACATCCAACTCATATCTACACAAGTCTGCACACAAAGTGTGTTGCTTAAACTTCATATTCCCAAGTACACAAACTCTAGAAAAAGTCGGGTTTGGTTGAGTACCCATCATCTAACAACGCACGCTTCACTGGCCTTCCCTCACCAACGCTAGTCCGTTCTTAGTCCTGAAACAAAGGGGGTGGAAAGAAGGGGGTGAGTCCACGGACTCAATAAGCAGATGATCAAAACCAGCAACAACAACAACACACACAAGAGGCAACAACATCCAACAACCTAACATCAACGCACCGTGATCAGCCCACGGGTAAGCTATCGTGTTGTTGCACCGAGCCTACCTGCATGGTCTAGCAGCCTTGCCAACAGTGTTACTTCTTAGCCCACAGCCCCACTTATGAGGCATTCCCAATTGGATACCAGAACCACACACGGCGCCAGGTACAACACCACCATCATCAACCTTTAACCATGCAGCCTAGGTGCACTGCATGGTTCATCAACAACATCATCTTATGCAAGCCATGATGCAAATGGAAATGCATGAAATGCACAGCCTGAATATCGGACTCGTCAACAAGCCAAGGCATAACATCAACTTTGCACCTTTGGTGCCATCAACAAGCATATTGGGTTATCAACCAACAAGCGAGCATCATCAACCATCACAAGTATGACAACCCGACTTACACAGATTTAGGCCTCTATAGGCCCTTCACCTTCTCTTGGTGCTCGTTGGGTTTTAGCACCTGCCACACATGAGTAAATGTCAACATATGGCTTAACAACACAAGCACTAAGTAAAAACTCATACAAGTCAGCCTACACACCAACTAGCCAGGTTAGGGTATTAGGTTAGACGGACCAATTGACCACCAGTAGGGGCGATTTTGCGCACCAAGCGCACTAATTGGCCCCCCTACGGGTCAATCATGCCTCAACTTCACCAACCAACGCCCCCAACCCAACATACTATCCATCCTCAAGCCAACACCCAACAACAAGATCACAAAATTGAATTGGTGCATTGTCCAAGTAATCAGGACACCTAGCAAGTCAATTGATACCAAAATCTACGAGAATTCCAACTCAAACCACTTACCCCCTTGCCTTGAGGTGCTTGCTTGGGCAGATATGGCTGAGGCAAGCACGTGACTAAGCAGCCACTCGCTGCCTCTTGCTCCTGGATCTGCCACCTTGCCCAAGTAGCTCACCACCTCCTCGTTACTTGCCACCAGCAGCTACCACCTCCAGCTTATGTTCCCAACCAACAGGACTCAGCCATCTCGCCCCAGGTTTAGCCTTAACTAATCCCCAATTAGTTCTCCCTAAGCACAAACTAATCGGTGATTAAGACTAATCATCCGTTAATTAATCCGCCGGTACCAGCTACTGGCCAATTGGAGCCAACGTCCAGCCTTCGATGCCTACTGAGACCAACTCCCTTTCCCACAACTTTCCTCACCAAGTAAATAATTAGCCATGGTTATACGAGTTATCACATCATCTCCCTGTGAACACTCAAATTTAGCCATCTATTTGTTTTATTGGATGATTATTGTGTATTTGAGCCCAAGTTTAATCTATGTTAGTTTTTGGTCTCTTATGTGGCTCAGAAACCCAATAATAAATTCATGGACTATTCTTATAATTAGGCCCAGGCTTAGCACGATTTTTCTGACATAGTTGTCTCTGATTTTCGTTGGATTAGAGGCCCAATTAAGTTAGTTTATTATTTTACTTTTATATTGAATAAAAGAGGAATAATCTTAATCCTTGGAGTGGAGGTTAAGTAATTGTGTTTAGATGGAAAGAATCTAGAGTTTCCCTCAAGAAAAAGTAGTTTTTCTGGTCCTGGATCGTTACTTTTCGTGCAAGAATCGAATTGGAGTCAAAATAGGTAAAACCCGGTAAAACATGGGAATACGCTGGAAAATAGCCGACTGGCTGGCGGTCATGGCGACATGACCGCCACCAGCCGGCGGTCATGGGCTCATGACAGCCACCTTCCGGCGGTCATGCCGACATGACCGCCACCAGCCGGCGGTCATGGGCTCATGACAGCCACCTTCCGGCGGTCATGCCGACATGACCGCCCGCAGTGGCGGTCATCGTCCCTAGAGTCGGTTCAAAATTGACTTTTTGCCTTTTTTATGACTCCTACTTTTAGCCATCAGGTTTAGGGTCTTAATCTCGACCCTAGGATCAAAACCACGACCCCTGAGGCCCTGAACACTATAAATAAGAACCCTCATAAGACGAATTAGGCAGCTTTAGCTTTTGGGTAGCTTTTGGGAGCTTTTTGCTTTGGAAAACTCTACTCTTTTCCTCTCTCAATCCGATTTCTCTCTTTTCTCTGCTGGATTTCACGTGGTGTGTTGTCTAGTGTTGTTTTAGTATTAGTTCCAGAGCCAATCAACGTGGAATTGAGGAACGAAAAGTGATCGGAGGCGCTTTACACGCATCAAACGCGAAGAATGCAAAGAACGACGAAGAACACACCCTTGGTGGTAACTCGATTTCTTCACTTTTTAATCTCAAATTTCTCTGCGATTTTCCTGGGATTGTTTGCTGATACTGACATGCTTTCTTGAGTGTTGTTTCTAACCCAAGAACTACGTGGGCTTTGAACCCAACCGGGGGTTTACGTAGGTTGTCTCTAGTGGTGGAGACGCAAGCCAAATTGTTTCTTTTCTTTTTCTTTTCTTTCATGTCGATTCTATATATATAATTGTTGTTTGTTTGCTGCTGGAATCTGGTTTACACGCACGCACCAAAGCACCAGTGTTCGCTTAAATTGCATATTATTTCGCCCAAGCATGGATGGGGTGCCTAATACCTTCCTATCTATGATGAACCCCCGAGTCCGACGTCTTTGGTTAGCAAATCTAGTTGCTTTGTGGGCATAAACGAGTCATCTTGTGGTTTTTCCTGAGTTTTTCCACGGCCAATAAAACTTGGGTGGCGACTCCATCGATTGCCGAAAAGGTGGGCGATCACACTCCCCCTTATAAAAAATTCATCCTCGAATTTACCTGTGAATAGATGTGGATACTTGTCCATCATTTACTTCTCGGATTCCCAAGTAATCTCCTGTCCTGAGGGATCCTCCCATACTACTTTCACAGAGGCGACCTCCTTATTACGGAGTTTGCGCACTTGCCTATCCACTATCTCAATTGGTTGAGCTTTAAAGGTTGGCTCCTCCCACAACTGAATCTCTTGCAGCGCTAGGATATGTTAGGGATCCGGTAAATACTTCCGTAGCATCGACACATGGAACACTGGGTGTATTTGTGACAAATTCGGTGGCAATACAAGTCGATATGCCACTCGTCCGATCTTCTCAAGTATCTCAAATGGTCCTAGATATCGAGGACTCAGTTTCCCTTTCCTTCCGAATCGTAGAACTCCTTTTGTGGGTGATATTTTAAGAAAAACCATGTCCCCAACAGAGAATTCCAACTCCCGCCTTCGATTGTCCGCATAGGATTTTTGCCTACTCTGGACAGTAGCTAAATTCTCACGGGCCACTCTAACTTTTTCGGTCATCAGTTCAATGACCTCAGGCCCTAGCAATTTCCTGATTCTAACTTCATCCCAGCATACCGGTGTCCTACATCTGTGTCCGTACAACACTTCATAAGGTGCCATACCAACACTAGCCTCGTAGCTGTTGTTATAGGCAAATTCAACTAGTGACAAGTACTTGTTCCAACTATCCCCATAACTTAGGACACAAGCTCGCAACATATCTTCTAAAGTCTATATTACTCGCTCACTCTGACCATCAGTTTGCAGGTGAAACGTTGTACTCAAATCGAGTTGGGTTCCCATCGCTTCTTGGAAGCTTCGCCAAAATCTCGATGTGAATTGAGGGCCTCGATCAGACACTATCGAAACCGGCACACTGTGCAGCTTCACAATTTCATCAATATATATTTGCGCTAACTTGGCAAAGTTATAAGTACTCTTTATCGGAAGAAAATGGGCAAATTTGGTCAACCTGTCAACAATGACCCAAATGGAATCGAATCCACCTGCAGTCCACGACAACCCGCTAACATAATCCATGGTCACGCTTTCCCACTTCCATTCTGGGATAGACAAGGGCTGGAGTAACCCTGGTGGTTTCTGATGCTCTCACTTCACTTGTTGACATAACAGACATTTGGAGACATATTCAGCTACGTCCCTCTTCATATTGTTCCACCAATAATGTCTTTTGAGGTCGTTTTAGTTGAACCCGGGTGCAGTGTATACCGGGTCTGGTGTGCTTCATTCAATATTCTAGTACGGAGATCTCCGACATCAAGGACATACATTCTTGCACCATACTTCAGAATTCCATCATCACCAACTACGAATCCAGCTTGCTCCACTCGGCTCACTTTTTCTTTCCATGTCTTAGTTTCAGCATCATCATTCTGTGCCTTTGCAATTTCGTTATTTAGAGTAGGGTGCACCTGATAGTAGGCTAACAATGCTCCCGATTCAGCAATTGTGCAACGCAACCCTCGATCTAGCAATTCATGCCAAGCCCCAACTGCAAGCCTTCTGACCACACCAAAATGTGCCAAACTACCTACGGATTTTCGACTAAGTGCATCAGCTACTACATTAGCTTTACCAGGATGGTACTTGATGACACAGTCATAATCTTTCAACAACTCTACCCACCTCCGTTGCCACAGGTTCAGATCTCGCTGCTCCATGATATACTTTAAGCTTTTATGGTCCGTGTATCAAAAGGCACCCCATACAGGTAGTGCCTCCAATTTTTCAAAGCAAACACTACTGCCGCCATTTCAAGGTCATTCACTAGGTAATTCTCCTCATTCTTCTTGAGTTTCCGGGACGCATAGGCAATCACCCTGCCATCTTGCATTAAAACACAACCCAGTCCGACCCTTGATGCATCACAATACACAGTGTATACCCCATCTTTCTTAGGCAGTGCAAGTATTGGTGCTGTTGTTAGTCTGTGCTTTAGTTCTTCAAAGCTAGCTTCACAGACATCAGACCACACAAATGATTTCTTCTTTTGGGTCAGCCCACATAGTGGTGCAGCAATTGAAGAGAAACCCTCAACAAACCGTCGATAGTATCCTTCTAACTTAAGGAAACTTCGTACTTCCGTCGCATTGGTTGGCTTCGGCCACTTAAGAATTGCCTCCACCTTCTGCGGGTCTACCTCAATACCCTTAGCCGATATAACATGGCCTAGGAATGACACCTTCTCCAACCAGAACTCACATTTAGAAAATTTCGCAAACAATTTCTCTTCCCGTAGAAATTACAGCACGATTCCTAAGTGCTCTTCATGTTCCTCCTTGGTTTTTGAATAAACTAGCACATCATCAATAAACACAATCACGAACTTGTCATGGTATCGCTTGAACACTCGGTTCATTAAGTCCATGAATGCTGCTGGCGCATTGGTCAGACCAAACGGCATCACTAAAAATTCATAGTGCCCGTATCGGGTTCGGAATGCCGTTAACCGCACTTCTTCCTCTTTAACTCTCAATTGATGATAACCAGACCTCAAATCAATCTTTGAAAAGTACCTTGCCCCTTGCAACTGATCAAACAAATCGTCAATGCGAGGCAATGGATACTTATTCCGGATAGTCAATTTGTTCAATTGCCGATAATCAACACACATTCTCATCGAGCCATCCTTCTTTTTGACAAATAGAACCAGAGCTCCCCAAGGGGACACTCTCGGCCTAATAAACCCTTTGTCCAACAAATCCTGCAACTGAGTTTTTAACTCCTTCAATTCAACAGGGGCCATCCGACAGGGTGTAATTGACACGGGTTCAGCCCCAGGCACAAGGTCAATGCCAAATTCAATCTCACGCTCCGATGGTAATCCCGGCAGGTCATCCGGAAATACATCAAGAAAATTATTAACAATAGGAACTTGATCAATTGAAATTTTTAACTCACCTATACACTGCACCGAAGCCATATACAAGCATTCTGTTCGTCGTTCCACCCGTGCTGCATTTACTGCAGAGATTATTTGAGGTTGAGAAGAAACAAACTTTGCCTAAAAGATGAATTCTGCCTCCCTGTAGGCTGAAACTTCACTCTTCTATTTGGACAATCCACCCGTGCACCACACCGGGACAACCAATCCATCCCCAAAATTACATCAAAATCAACCATTGGCAACAGCAACAAATCTATCGGCAAGTGGTGATTCATCACACAGATATCACACCCCCGATTAGGGGAGAGCATTCGGTCAGTTTGGTTTGGGCAGGCTAATTTGGTTCGGTCTTCGGTCTGTCCGAATTGGCCTCAGGGGTGTCCACACCAATGTTCGAACCCAAAATGTCCGAAGACCGAAATGACCGAAATATTTCGGTCTGGACAGCGTTCGTCCGAATTGCCCAAATAACAAAACAACACAGAAATATCCAGTGAAAAGGAAATCCAAAAAATTCACAAATCCGATTTGAAGTTATACGTGGACAAGCACAATTACCCACCATAAATCGAAAATGAAGTTATAATGCCCAGCATTCAAAGTTATGTTACAATTCATTCCAAATTTGCATCCAAACTTTACGAAAAGTTGAATTACATAACAAGCTTAAAAGTTCAAATTTCAGAGAATGTAATGTAAGCCAAGCTTGCTGCAACCTGCAGTCCTACACCATTCTTGATTAACAAAAATTGCTTCAAACTTCAAACTTCTTTCAGACTTCAAACTTGCTTCTTTCTTCATCCTTCAAACTTCAAAATTGCTTTTTTCCACCCACCATAGTGTATCTCTACTGTATCCAATATTGATTATCAACAATAAAAAAGAATGATTCAATTCGGCGACTGGCAGATTTTCTACTGGAAGCATAATTTAATAAAAAGGGCAGCAAAGAAGCATGATTTCATAAAAGAGGGCAGCAAAAAATGACTTACAGTTATAGACTTACAGCAACTTGCAAGAACCTGGGATTCACTCCAAAGCAACTTGATTCAATTCTGAAAAAAGAAACAGGAACTTAAAATTTTGTCTTACAATTAAGGAATAAATCAGAATAAACAAAAGCAAAAAAAGACTCACCTTTTTCAATTTTCTCAAGTGAATGAATGTCTTCTTCCACAGTAACTCTAGGCGTCTTGCGCGGTTTGAGCCAATCTTGTGCACAAATAAGGGACTCAACCACCCTAGGAGATAGGGAACTTCTAAACGGATCAAGAACTCTTCCACCGGTGCTGAAAGCCGATTCTGAAGCTACAGTAGATATTGGCATAGCCAATATATCACGCGCCATGTTTGCAAGGATCGGATATCTTGGAGAGTGCTTTTTCCACCATTCAAGAACATTCCAATTCTTGGCATCTCCATTTTCAGTTTCTTCAGCCAAGTATTTATCCAATTCTGATCTACTCTCATAACGGAATGCGCGATTTTGAGCCTTGCGTTTCTTGTACTTTCGTTTACTTTCTGAGTCTATCATCCGAGATGGGTCACTATCTTCTTCCTCATCTAACTCCATTGCAGATCCTACACCACTTCCTTCTCCTACCAAGTCACCACATAAATTTCCACCCATATTCTTTTGCTTGTACATCTCACTATAGGCATTGAACATTGCATTCAAACTTTTCATCACCTTATCCATAACTTTCGGCCCATCTAATTCACCATGCATGTCATTTATTGCAAGCTCAAGATACTCTAACTTTTGGCTTGGATCAAGAATAGCTGAAATGTAAAGCAAAGAATTCATCTTGCTCACATCCCCCCAATACTTGTCAAATTTTTCCTGCATTCTCTTAGCCATACTCATCAATTGAATATCGGAAGTATCATGCTGCCATTGTCTCAAAAGAGTGGCAACATCATTTATTCGATCAAAGAATGCATTGGCAGTAACATAGGAAGACCCAGAAACAAAGTTCGTCAACCTATAAAAAGGTCTCAAAAACTTACACATCCTGCTTGCATTTTGCCAATCACAATGCATAGGCAACCCCACACATTCCCTAACTTGTACAACTACATCATCTCTATTCCCCTCTCCATGTTCCACTACCATTGTGTCACCTTCAACTCCCTCATTCACCACTATCACTTCTTCAACATTAGCTCCACCTTTTCCTTTTCCCTTGCCCTTTAATTTAATCTTGAAAAATTGAGACTCCAGCTCCTCTTTCAAATCAGAATACAGCATGCTATACCGATTAAATGCCCTCTCATACTTTTCAGCAGCTTCTAACATCAAGAATGTAGAGTTCCACCTAGTTGGAACATCTAAGCATAGCATCTTCTTTGACTTGATTTGTTCATTGACAACACACTCATTGAACTTGTCCAACCTAGAAGAGGAATGTCTCACAAACCGAACAACAGCTCTAATCCTCTCCAATGACTTATTGATTTCCCTTAAACCGGCATGCATAATTAAGTTAACAATATGAGCAACACATCTCATATGAAAACATTCACCATCTAAAATCGAAGTGCCCCATTGTTTGACTTGTCCCTTAAGATAATCAACAGCCACATCATTTGAACTAGCATTGTCTACTGTGACTGTAAATACATTCCTAATGTCCCATTTCTTCAAGCATTCCTCCACTCCCATACCTATTGCTGTTCCTTTATGACTTACAATTGGACCGAAATTCAATATCATCTTTCTCAACTTCCATTCATTGTCAATAAAATGCGCTGTTAAGCACATATAATTGATCTTCTGAATAGAAGTCCAAGTGTCAGTGGTTAAGCTAATCCTTTGGGCACTACCTCGTATAAAATCTTTTAGCCTAGCCCTCTCCAAGACATACAAATCATATGTATCTCTAGCAACTGTCCATCTAGAAGGCACTACAAATCTAGGTTGCATAGTTGAACAAAAATGCTTAAACCCAACTCCCTCTACAAGCTTAAATGGAAGCTCATCAACAATAACCATAAATGACAAAGCTTTCCTTATCGAATCCATATCAAATCTCCATACAGCCATTGATCCTGGCTTTGATTGCTCTACATCATCATCTACATTCCCCCCAATAATAACATTAACATGCCTAGTAATTTGGGTTTGTGTATCGTTAGGTGGAGGCTTTTGGTCACATTTATCCATGTGACGCTTAAGAACTGTTGTGCCATTCTTAGAGGTATTGGCAGCAAACTCTCTCTCACAATGTAAGCACCTAGCCTTCTCCACCCCATTTTCAGTAACAAACTTAGAGAAATGAGCCCATACCTCTGATCTAGGTTGCATAGGTTTTCGTTTCCCTTTTGCTGTGGTAGTGGTGCTTGTAGCTCCAACTCCAGAATCTGATGAAGGAGTATTATAACCAATTCCAGATTGGTTTGGTGTTGACATTGATTTTGAATTTGTGTTGTGTAAGTGTTGTTGCTGAATCCGAAAAAAAAAAAAACTAGAGTTAAGAAGGTCATGCAAGACATTATCTATGATCACCATACATATGTAGGACATGCATGTTTATGGAAATTTCTTCCATTATTCGTGTGATGAAATAATGCAAAACACTATTTTAGTCCAACCAAGGAATCAAATGTCAATAATGCTAACCAATATCTAATCAAAACATGTAGCTGATTATTAAGATGTCTTTTGCATACTTTCACTGATGAATAAAAATCAAAGGGTCATCTGTTTTCACAGCTGAAATAAACTACTCACAGTACATCATATTATTTTTGGATCAACCATAAAAGCTAGCTTACCTCTAGATAATTGGCTGCTGACAAGCACGCTTAAGAAAGCCAATGCACAGAATTCCCTGGAAAAAGTACAAAATATTGTTATTAAAGATTAGAAATTCCCAGCCGAATAACAGAGGACACATTCAATTCCTTGTCTTTTGCCAAAAAATAATCAACTACACGTGGGACACTAAACAAACCATAAACAAAATGAATTTCATGAATCATATAGCAAAGAACCTCTGCAACTTCAACTAACAAGATAGCATAACCACTTTGGGTTGATTCCACAAAGGCACAAACTATCAACTTCTCTTTTGGCCTTATACACATCCAAAAGAACCCAGGAGTGAAGACGAAGAAGGCGAGGAGCCACCACAGAGAAGGCCCTTCCCACAGCAGAGGAACCTGGTGACGCCGTGGACAAGAGCAAACAAGTTGGATGTCAAAAAATCGGATAGAAAAAGAAATAAAAACAAAAATCTTGATGGAGAGTTGATAAAAGAGAAGGAAGAATTAAGAAATAGTACCTGATGGAGGTCGGAGGATGATGATTGGGCAAGGGGAGTTGGGGAATCGAAGAAGAGCGAGAGAGGGGAATGGAAATTAGGTTTGGGAGAATTAGGGGGTTTGCTTTTGGCTGCTGGGTTGGGTCTCGGGCGACCTCCTCTTTGTTTTGTTTTTATTTTTTCCCATCTTAGCACAAAACGACGACGTTTTGTTAAAGACCGATTGGTTTTTCGGTCTGTCCAAACTTCGCCAAGGCTGCCCACACCAAATTATTATGCTAATTCGGTCCTGTCCAGCCCAAACCCGAATTTTAAATTTGGTTTGGACAGTGTCCAAATAATGTAAAATTCGGTCTGGACATCGGTTATTCCGGTCTGTTCGGTCAATCTGCTCACCCCTACCCCCGATACACTTTTTCCACATAAACACGCTCGTCGAGAGGCGTATACACAGCCAATGGACTTCCAAGACTAGAAGGTATTTCCTCAAAATACATAGAGAAATGAGAATTAACAAAGGAGTGCGTACACCCCGTATCAATTAAACATAACGCAGGGCACAAATTAACATTCAATATACCTATCACGGCAGTATCGGAAGTTTTTACATCCTCCTGAGTTAAACAAAACACATGAGCTTGACCCTGGCTCGGTTGGTAGTTATTGCCTCTACCAGCAACTCCTCGTCCTGCACCTCCCCTGCCTCGAAAGGAGGTCTGGCTTTTAGCCTGATATGGCCTTGGTGGTGGTGAAGCCACACTGGATGCCGTGGATGGTTTCCCAGCAGTGTAGTCTCGAGCTCATTATCCCGTCTGACCACACGAATAGCATATGTTCTGCCCCACTGGAAATTCCCGCGACATATGCCCAAACTGGCCACACAAATAGCATATAGGGTTAATCCTCGCCTGCGGACTCAGTGCACCCCTATACTGGCCGGACATGGGTCTCATCGAGCTCCCTCCAAAGCTTGAGGCACCATAACTAGGACTGCCTCTAAATCGGGCCCTAGGCATGTTAACCCACAATCCAGTTTTCCCACGCCCACGGAATTGGAATGCCCCAGCAGAGAAGTTTTGTTGGTTCTGAGTATTATCTTGCCTTACCCTCTTGGCACTCGCCTCAGCTCTTTCCACCTGGGTCTTTATCTCAATTGCCCGAGCTTTATCAACTGCTTCTGCATAGGAGCTAAACGGAATGGCCACTAAAGAGTTATGTATGTAACCCTTCAGCCCGCCTATGGACCTTTTGATCTTCCTCCGCTCATCAGGAATAATATGCAAGGCATACTTTGATAGATTGGTGAACTTAGATTCATACTCTCCCACGATCAAGTCTCCTTGCCTTAGGAGTTCAAATTTTGCTGCTTTTTGATCCTTAACACTCTCAGGCAGGAACCGCTCAAGAAATGCGGCACGAAACTCAGTCCAAGTCCACGGGACAGCATCAGGAATTCTCTCCCTCGTTTTTGCTTCATACCAGTTATTAGCTTCATCCCCTCTTAATCGGAAGGCAGCAAGATCAACTGCCCGATGATCGGTGCACTCTATCACCCGACAACAATTCCACACTTCATCAAAAAAACGTTGTGGGTCTTCATTCTCTGCTCCAGAGAATGTTGGTGGGTCAAGTTTCACAAACGTCACCAATATTGATTCTCCACTGTGATCTCGATGTATCGGGCCTTCCTTACTTTTTCGATTAGCAGCAATTGCCTCAGCTATAGTTTCAACTGCCCTATTAACACTGTGCAGTCCGGCCTTCAGCACCTCCAAAGGCATCTCTTGAGAGGCATCTGAATATTCTGCCTTGTTGGGCAACTCATCGCTAGCAGCACCAGGTACTTAAGTCTCGTCATCAACACCCTGGGCATCCTGAACGGATTGCACATCTGGGGCAACAACATCAACAAACACTTCTTTTCCCATCTTCCTCTTGGTCGGCTTACCTGCACACAAGCTACAAGAAGACCAACACATAAAAGTCAGCTCTCACCATCCCACGGTCTCTATTGATGGGTAACAACCTTAGCATCATCTTTAAGCCTAAGCCCCTTAGCATCAATTTAACCATGATCCGCTACCACAACTGTCACGCCCCGTCACTACGTGACCGGCCAGGTGCCTTGCGCATCACTAAGCATGCCACAGGGCACCCCAAGGCCTACATCGTCAATGGGCAGAAGTTAGCCCGACGGGAATTCCATCCTAACGCGCAGCTATTTCCAACAGAGGCATCACAATATAAGATATGAAATTGAAACATTCAACAGCCCACTCATATCCACACAAGTCTGCACACAACTTGTGTTGCTTAAACTTCATATTCCCAAGTACACAAACTCTAGACAAAGTCGGGTTGGGTTGAGTACCCATCATCTAACAACGCACGCTTCACTGGCCTTTCCTCACCAACGCTAGTCTGCTCTTAGTCCTGAAACAAAGGGGGTGGAAAGAAGGGGGGTGAGTCCACAGACTCAATAAGCAGGTGATCAAAACCAACAACAGCAACAACACTCACAAAAGGCAACAACATCCAACAGCCTAACACCAACGCACCGTGATCAGCCCACGGGTAAGCTATTGTGTTGTTGCACCGAGCCTACCTGCATGGTCTAGCAGCCTTGCCAACAGTGTTACTTCTTAGCCCACAGCCCCAATTACGAGGCAATCCCGATTGGCTACCAGAACCACACACGGTGCCAGGTACAACACCACCATCATCAACCTTTAACCAAGCAGCCTGGGTGCACTACATGGTTCATCAACAACATCATCTTATGCAAGCCATGATGCAAATGGAAATGCATGAAATGCACAGCCTGAATATCGGACTCGTCAACAAGCCAAGGCATAACATCAACTTTGCACCTTTGTTGCCATCAACAAGCATATTGGGTTATCAACAAACAAGCTAGCATCATCAACCATCACAAGTATGACAACCCGACTTACACAGATTTAGGCCTCTCTAGGCCGTTCATCTTCTCTTGGTGCTCCTTGGGTTTTAGCACCTGTCACACATGAGTAAACATCAACATATGGCTTAACAACACAAGCACAAAGTAAAAACTCATACAAGTCAGCCTACACACCAACTGGCCAGGTTAGGCTATTAGGTTAGAAGGACAAATTGACCACCAGCAGGGGCGATTTTGCGCACCAGGCGCACTAATTGGCCCCCCTGTGGGTCAATCATGCCTCAACTTCACCAACCAACGCCCCCAACCCAACATACTATCCTTCCTCAACCCAACATACGGGTTAACACAAATTCGAGAATGAAAAGAGAAGAAATCGAGTTACCACCAAGGGTGTGTTCTTCGTCGTTCTTCGCGTTTGATGTGTGTAGGGCGCCTCCAATCGCTTTCCACACCTTATCTCCACGTTGATTGGCTCTGGAACTAATACTGAAACAACACTAGACAACACAGCACGTGAAATCCAGCAGAGAAACGAGGGAAATCGGATTGAGAGAGTAAAAAAATAGAGTTTTCCCAAGCAAAAAGCATAATGGCCAATCCCCCCCCCCAGAATCCCCTAATTGTGTTATGAGGGTTCTATTTATAGTGCTCAGGGCCTCAGGGGTTGTGGTTTTGATCCTAGGGTCGAGATTAAAACCCTAAATCTGATGGCTAAAAGTAGAAGTCCCTAAAAAAGGAAAAACAAAATTTTGGGCCGACTCTGGGCACGATGACCGCCATTGGGGGCGGTCATGTTGTGATGACCACCGCCAGGAGGCGGTCTTCCACCCAGGACCGCTGGCTGGTGGTGCTCATGTCGCCATGACCGCCGGCCAGTCGGTTGTTGTTCACCGCAATTCCAAGTTTGACTGGGTTTTACCTATTTTGACTTCAATTCGATTCTTGCACGAAAAGTAACAATCCCTGGACCAAAAAAACTTCTTTTTCTTGAGGGAAACCCTAGATTCTTTCCATCTAAACACAATTACTTAACCTCCACTCCAAGGATTAAGATTATTCCTCTTTTATTCAATAAAAAGGCAAAATAATAAACTAACTTAATTGGGTCTCTATTCCAACAAAAATTAGAGACAAATAAGCCAGAAAAATCGTGCTAAGCCTGGGCCTAATTATATGAATAGTCCATGAATTTATTTATTGGGTTTCTAAGCCAAATAAGAGACCAAAAAATAATATAGTTTAACCTTGGGCTCAAATACACAATAATAAACCAATAAAACAAATAGATGGCTAAATTTGAGTGTACAAATGGGATAGCCCAAGAATGATGCATGTAAATGAGAATGAAAAAGGGGAGTGCCCCTACTCTAGATGATGAGAGTTTCTTCTTTATGATGCAAATGGATGCAAATGGGGATGCCCCTAAAATGATGCAGAAATGACATGCGATTTTGCAAAACGATCGAGCCAAAGCAAGTAAGTAGGAAAATAGGCAAGTTCATGCCATCGAAAATGATATCTAATTTGAAGAAATTCTCAAGCTTGAAACAAAGGATATTTGACAACTATGAATGCATTCAAATTTTGACAAGGAACCCATGGGTGGGCATAACATTTCTCAATATAAATCCAAATTGGATGAAGTCTTGATTGTCCAAATAATGGTGACCAGAAGCTTGAAAATTTTTCAATGGCGGTTGGCTACCATTCCTCGTGGCCTTAACTTTTGCCTAGGCCGCCCTTCGGGTTTTCAACCTAGCAGGCTTGTTTTTGTTTTTTGTTTTTTTGTTCACTTTTGTGCCTTGTCTTTTGCCTAGACCGCCTTTTAGGGTTTTCGATCTAGCAGGCTTGTCTTTTTTTTTATTTTTGAGGAGATAGCAACCATGAGAGATGTCATGTTTGAGAAACCCAAGGGCTTTTTGAGCAAGGTGTACTTGGAGCAATATGAGAGGGAGCCGGAGCCATTGAAGTAGAATGAATCAAGTGCAATGCTAGAGGAAGTCGAGGACCATTTGAAGCAAGTTAACTTTGGAGTAGTCTCAGGAAAGCCTGTGGATGGAGAGAAAACTGGTAGGAGTTAATACCGAATCTTTGAAGCTTCTTGAACGTGTCATGACGGGAGGGCGCAACTTCACCAACCAATGCCCCCAACCCAACATACTATCCTTCCTCAACCCAACATACGGGTTAACACAAATTCGAGATTGAAAAAAGAAGAAATTGAGTTACCACCAAGGGTGTGTTCTTCGTCGTTCTTCCCATTCTTCGCGTTTGATGTGTGTAGGGCGCCTCCAATCGCTTTCCACACCTTAGCTTCACATTGATTGGCTCTGGAACTAATACTGAAACAACACTAGATAACACACCACGTGAAATCCAACAGAGAAAAGAGATAAATCGGATTGAGAGAGGAAAAAAATAGAGTTTTCCCAAACAAAAAGCTTAATAGCCAATCCCCCGTCCCCCCCCCCCCCCCCCCCCCCCGAAATCCCCTTATTGTGTTATGAGGGTTCTATTTATAGTGCTCAGGGCCTTAGGGGCCGTGGTTTTGATCCTAGGGTCGAGATTAAAACCCTAAATCTGATGGCTAAAAGTAGGAGTCCAAAAAAAAGGAAAAAACGAAATTTTGGGCCGACTCTGGGCACGATGACCGCCACTGGGGGCGGTCATGTCGTGATGACCGCCGCCAGGTGGCGGTCTTCCACCCATGACCGCTGGCTGGTGGCGGTCGTGTCGCCATGACTGCCGGCCAGTCGGTTGCTGTTCACCGCAATTCCAAATTTGACCGGGTTTTACCTATTTTGACTCCAATTCGATTCTTGCACGAAAAGTAACGATCCCTGAACCAGAAAAACTCCTTTTTCTTGAGGGAAACCCTAGATTCTTTCCATCTAAACACAATTACTTAACCTCCACTCCAAGGATTAAGATTATTCCTCTTTTATTCAATAAAAAGGCAAAATAATAAACTAACTTAATTAGGCCTCTAATGCAACAAAAATCAGAGACAAATAAGCTAGAAAAATCGTGCTAAGCCTGGGCCAAATTATATGAATAGTCCATGAATTTATTTTTTGGGTTTCTATGCCAAATAAGAGACCAAAAATTAATATAGATTAACCTTGGGCTCAAATACACAATAATAAACCAATAAAACTAATAGATGGCTAAATTTGAGTGTTCACAGTACAGTGCTCTCCACATGGGACTTAACCTCCCAAGTAGCATCATCCAGGGCATGACACCTCCATCGAACCAAAACCATAAGAAGATTATGTCCCGATAACTGCCGTACTTCTCGAGCCAGAATGTCCACTGGCTCCCCTACATAGGTCAAATTTTCAAACCTCCTCCTTTGTCGGGGTTATAACATGACATAGATCAGATCGATAACAACTCACCGTTGAGACATGGAATACGTCGTGTACGCGAGATAGCTCCTCCGGTAAAGCCAATCTATAAGCCAGTGGACAAATCTGATCCACGATCTCATAAGGACCGATATAATGAGGGCTTAACATGCCCTTCCTCCCAAACCGGATAAAACCTCTTTAGGGAGAAACACGGAGGAAAAACCCCCTCTCCTACACTGTCCTCCATCTCCCCACAATGTTTATCAATATAACTCCTTTGTCGATCCTGAGCAGCTCTCATGCACTGCTTCACCACCTCAATCTGATACACAGTCTCCTGGACAAGATCTGGACCAATCACCTATCTCAGACCTACCTCATCCTGACAGATAGGACTACGGCTTTTTCGCCCGTATAAAGCCTCGTAAGGTTCCATGCGAAAACTAGGATAGTAATCGTTGTTGTAAACAACTGGACCAAAGGCAACTACTAATATCACAGTTCCAAGCACACGCCATCTCAAACTTCCCGTACAATGCTTGAAAAGAACAATCCGACTGTCCATCAGTGTTCGAAAGAACATTAATGCCTTTGCCTTATATTGAGCTCCTTCTGGGTCATGGTGTACTTCAAGCTCTTTTGATTCATGAAAATTCGACACTTCTCCCCAAAAAAAATGGTGTCTCCAGATCTTCAGAGCAAATAACACAGCAGCTAACTCCAAATCATGGGTCGGATAATTCTTCTCATGAGTCCTCAACTGCCTAGAAGCACAGGCAATCACCTAACCCTCCTGCATCAACACACAACCCAGACCCAAACCAGAGGCATCACTAAACACCGTGTACTCCACACCGGGTCTAGGAGCTATCAACACTGGTGCAGAAGTCAACCGACTCTTCATCTCCTCAAAACTCTGTTCACAACGATCATCCCATACATAAGAGCAATCGTTCCTCAACAGCTTATTCAAGGGACCCGCTATCAAGGAAAAATTCTCAATGAACCTACAATAGTAACCAGCGAGTCAAAGGAAACTCTGCACCTCAGATGCATTCTTCGGTGGTTCCCACTCCATAACCGCCTTAACCTTGGCCGGGTCCACCTTAATACCTTTTCCCGACACTATATGCCCGAGAAACGGCCACCTCATCCAACTCGCATTTGTTGAGTTTAGCATAAAGCTGCTTCTCCCGCAGTCTCTGCAACAATAGTCTCAAATGCTCCTCATGCTCGGCCTCACTCCTCTAGTAGACTAGAATATCATCAATAAAAACGACCACAAAATGGTCTAGAAACTCATGGAACACCCCATGCATCACAAACATGAACACTGCAGGAGCATTTGTCAATCTGATGGGAACCACAACGAACTCATAGTGACCATACCAAGTGCGAAAAGTAGTCTTTAATATGTCCTGTTCAACAATCCTGACCTGATGGTATTCGGATCGTAAGTCAATCTATGAGAAGACAGATGCACCCTGCAATTGATCGAACAGATCATCAATTCTAGGCAACGGATACTTGTTCTTCACAGTCACTTTGTTCAACTGCCTGTAGTCCACACACATCCGCATACTACCAACCTTCTTCTTAACAAACAAGACCGGAGCACCCCAAGGTGAAGTGCTCGGTCTAATGAAACCCTTTTCTAGCAACTCCTCCAACTGCTTCTTCAACTCCTGAAGTTCAGTCGTAGCCATCCTGTAAGGTGGAATAGAGATAGTAGCAACTTCCGGTACCAAGTCCACTGTGTACTCAACCTCTCACTCTGGAGGTAAACCTGGTAACTTGTCAGGGAAAACATCTGGAAACTCCCTCACTATTGGGATATCCTCCAAACCCGGCACTGGTACTGTAGCGTCCACCACATGGGAAAGGAATGCATCACATCCTTCCCGATTCATCCTAAAAGCCTGCATGGCTGATATACAACAAGCAGAAAGAACACGTCGATCCACAATAAACACCCATCTAAGCCCAAAAAGAGAAGACAAGGCCACTTCTTCGGCTAAAAAATCTACCATTGCTTGGTGCTAGACAACCAATCCATACCCAGAATCACATCAAACTCATCCAAATCCATCACAGTAAGATCAAAGGAAACCAATCCACAACTCTGTAGACACACCTCGACAAACCAGATCAACAACAACATCGCAAAAAATCTCAACAGCTATGACAACATCCTTTTCAAGATAACAACCACAGCGGTTATAGCAGCAACATAAACATCTTTCATTCTGATCGCGAAACTAAATGATACACCACCACAAAGCATGTTGTCACCGCTACCCAAATTGGGTAGTACTACTCATCAACAATAGACTTTAACTGTTCAAAATGAAGAGATAACATTGCAACGATACATCACTCGATGTTTAGGCACAAAAAACGATGATTCCTTCCCGCTGAGAAAACAAACTTCACATGGTGCATGGAAATCGTCTCAAATAGACCCTAAGAACATAGAGTGAAAGCGCAATTGCCGACAACACAAAGATTCATTGACCACGCTGGTCAATCCACACGAGATACTAGCAAGCCTTTCAAGACCATAGATGGTCGAATCCAATGTTACTCCGAAAAGAATTGCGAGCCGAAGCTTAAAGGTTTACCAAGATTCTAATAACCAGTGGATGCACCACTTAAATTGACATCAACAACCAAGGTCGAAAAATTTCATTTCCGGGTCATTTCGACCTATAGCATAGAGGTACTGGCCTATCATATCCATATCGACACCTATAAGAATGCAACTTCTCAAAAACAGTTTTGAAAATGACACAAAACTTGGAACAGGCTTATGCACAAACAAATCACAGTAAACACTTGTTTGAAAACCCAATAAGACCTAATGCTTGCTCCGCTACCAAGCTGAAACGACCGCATCCCATGAAAAAATATACAAAACATATAAAATATTAAAAACACCAAAATGCACTTGAGTCTAGGGTTGACAAAAACCTCCGAGTAAAATAACTCATCAGTATTACATAATACAAAAATGAACATCGGGATACTAAATGACTCAACAACTCATCAGGCTCAACAAGCCAAGCAAACACCGACAAACCAGCCAGAATAACAATTGTTCAATCCAAATATAAGAAAATAGCATCCCGACAAGTTATGCAGTGGAAACCAATAATGAGTCAAATGACAAATACAAACATATGGAGTGTCAACCTATGGATCCATCCCCGAAGGAAAGTAGGCACAGTTACCTGAATGCATCCTTGATCCACGATCGGTTAACCTGTGTAAAAACTGTGAGGGGGTGAGACCAACCACTGTCTTACCACAAACAAATAAACCAGAATATACTAGTACAAATCAACTGCGAGTACATCAGTACCTGGTAATAACAGCCACAGTGCACAAAACAAAGTCAACAACAGACTTTAACCCCACACTTAGCTCAAGCATCTTATTGAAGTGATAGCTTATCAATTATTAACTTTGAATATTTTATTAGGGCCCTCTACTGTGTGCGTCTGGCGCGGTAGCGACTGATCAGTCTAGGGCTCAACCCAAAAATACTATCTCATCAGAAGGGGTAAGATCCAAAACAAAACTAACCACTGAAATACCTCAAGTGGCCGACAGTTCTCTGAGGGGTGCACTCAGTACATTCCAAGACCAGGTATAAAATAGCCAAGGGGTCCACCCACCTTCCCCATGGCGGCGCCTCTCTAAGGAACGCTCTCAGTACATACCAATATCAGATACTAAACTAACCAAGGGGCGCATCTCTCTAATCCCCTAGGAACCGTCTCAAAAACTTTCTGTTTTTATCCATCAAAAATCCTGAGGGGTACCCACTCTCACACTCGGTGCTACTGGTGAACAGCCCCACAGTAGAATATCTGTTATCTAGGTACGTTATGTTACCAATTATGAAGTTTGGGTAAGTGTTTCTTATGGTTGTATATAGGTTGTACACCATTACAGAGTTTTTTCTTGAACAGAACCTATGGCTCAAAATATACTTGATATTGCAACCAGCACATATCAAAAACATGGCTATTCAGCTCATAGAGGATTAACATGGCATTGTCAGCCCATAACAATTAACATGGCATTACCAGCTCATAATAATTAACATGGCATTATCAGCTCAAAACAAATAATAGGGCATCAAGCATATATATACACAATGAGGCACCCCACACAGCCAAAGCATGAATCACGACAAGCTAAAACAGGCATAAGATACTTGCAGCATAAAGCCATTTACCACACTGTATGCCAAGCCTATCAACCTGAGTACCGCAGGCAGTAAAGCATATCAAGGTTTATATGTCCTCACCTGGGCTATAGAAATTGCCTTGGAAAATCTGGTACACTGCCTTGTTTCGACAAATCCTATTTTATAACACAACGGGGTCACATATATAGCAAACATAGGACATGATAAATGCATGCTCGTGCAATGAAACCGTGAGTAAAGGCCCAACTAGTCCTCCTCCACTCACCAAAACCATATCTCCAAGTCACGGGCCTATAGTTCATGAGCTCAAGCCCACAGAGTCCAAAATCTTAATCCCGAGCTTAAAGCCCATACCACCAATCCTTACTTGACTCACAACCATCTCGGCCATAAATCCCATGCCATTAAGCCCACTGTAAACCTTAGAAGTCCTTGGGCTTTGAGTCCACTTATAATAAGTCCATATGTTATAATTGTCATAACATTTTATTACTGGGCCAAGGCCCAATTTAGTCTAACTCCCGTTTAAGGATTTTACCTGAACCTGAGTTACCGTCCTAGAGGTTCTACTCGCATTGGAGAACCTTCCACGTGCTACTCACTTAACCCTCTCGGTTTCCACTATACACAATTTAGTACATAACCCAATCTGGGAATGTTAACACATGTCATGTACAGAAGTTAATCACATTACTACATCCGGAAATTTACCGTCAAAAGCCAAGAGGTATTTTGCCTTGCCGGAATCAACAACTCGCTCGCCGGATTCCGGTCAGCCCCGCCGGAACAACAACCCCGAGCTTAAAGAAACAACATAACAATCCAGACAAGCAACCACCAACACTGTCCAGAAAGAACCACAACACATCATTCACCACACTAAACCCATAATTAACAAAACACAAACGAATCGAAACGAGGAGGAAGGAAGTCTGGATCCTTACCAGAAATCACAGAACCCGTACTTGTCCTCACGAATGCAAACACAAACAACAACCCGAGCACTACCAGTCAGATCCACTGCCGATG
The DNA here is from genome assembly GCA_028386065.3 of Turnera subulata. Taxonomy (NCBI): domain Eukaryota; kingdom Viridiplantae; phylum Streptophyta; class Magnoliopsida; order Malpighiales; family Passifloraceae; genus Turnera; species Turnera subulata. Next base: position 1,264 of record JAKUCV010002258.1, on the reverse strand, counting down.
CACACGAACCGACACAAACACCCACCACAGAGCCACAAGCAACAACAGGAACCAACACGCACCCGATCCACTGCCAAACCCAAACATACCGACAAATACACAGAAATCTAATTAGAACAACCACTCACCTCGTCACCGAAATAAATCGAGGGAAGAGAAAGAGAAAAGGGGGAGACGGTGGCCTACCTGTGTATTCAATAGCGGCAACTCGAGCTCCTTCCTTGATGTTTCTGCCCAGGCGCACCGAGCCTCCAAAGTCCCTCCTCTCCACAATGCAGCAAAGACGATGACGGCTTGAGAATGTGCAACGGCTGCTCGACGCAGAGGAGAAGATGAAGAAAGGGTGGCGGCGGTGACTTGAGAGCACACGAGAGAGAGAAAGAGAGAAAAAAGGGGCAGGGGGCACCGTCGGGTGTGGAATAGTGAAGAAAGAAAAGAGCAGAAAAGAAAAGAGGAAAAGAAGAGAGAGAAGGGAAAAGTTTCTAGGGTTGGGCCGGCTCAGTCCTGAAACGACGTCATTTCGGATTGAGGCGCGGACAACCCTCGCCAGTCAGCGCAGACTTTTTTTTTACCATTGACCCCTCAAAACGACGTAGTTTCAATAAAACTACATCAAAAGCACTTCTTCATCCCTCGAACTCGAAACGATTCGAAACGGAACCTCGGTTTTGGAAAACTCCAAGATAAAAGAGAAGTGAATTAAAGAAATTTAACCCCTTTGTGGTTAAATTTAGAAATAAAATTCCACAAATGCTATAAATTAATTATGAAAAAAAATGGGGCATTACATGCTGCAAAAACAATATATATACATATATGTTCACGCACCATATTAGGTTATTGCATTCACAACACTAGCACACAAACATTATGCATTCATTCTATTGAGGTCAATTTCAGAAGGTGTTTGTGTTAGTAATATGCCCAAAAGCCAATCATGGATGTTCATTTATAGTCATGTACATACACTTTAAAGTTATTCCAATAAGTATCGTTTATGAGATAAACGCTTGCACATACTTATAACCCTAGTATATATATATTTGATATGTATATTCTTAAATATCCCTAGTCGGTTATTATTACGGATGGGTTGTAATAATAAGTTAAGACTAGCGTATGTTGAGAATTTATATGTGATATGAATTCTACATACGGGTACAAGTTGGAGAACTTGTGGACTGGACTGACCCACATAAGAACACTACATGGAACGTTATATGTATGTCATTAGTGGTTCTTATAGATGTGATTGTCCTCCGAC
>JAKUCV010002257.1:35664-101287 GCA_028386065.3 Turnera subulata | reverse complement strand
TTATCGAGTAGGTTTCTTGATAGAGTTGAACTGTTAAATGCATGGCCATGCTCGGATAGGGTGATATGATGATATCACGGGTATCCGTTTTATACAGTTAACTCGAGGATCAAGAAACCGAGATTAGACATATACGAGATTGACGTTTCCATGTCTCGGTCTAATCTTGATAATGGGACGAAGGGACGATGACATATTCTGAGGCATAGTGAATCAGTTCTGATCTTGTCGTTCGGGTAGCAATGATGTGTTGCTAGACGCCGCTCTTTATTTATGATTGTAAAATGAGATTTTACAATCATTGCCAGACATTACAAGTGCCTACAGGGTCACACACATAGAACCGATGATTCGAGCAGATGGTCGAACCGCGGTTGGACCATGGTTGGACCGGGTGTGGTTGGACCGTGGTTGAACCATGGTTGGACCATGGTTGAACCAGGGCCGGTTTTGGATCAATAATTATTGATCTGGCATGAGTGGAATGTTGTGTGTGTTGTGCTAGAAAGAATGATGGGAGCAGCATTATCTTGTCTAAGATATGATTTAGTGGGTGATGGGCCAAAGGTGGTAGGCCATTGCTTGCACTATCTTGTGTCTCCACTTGGTTTTGAATGATTAGATCATTCACCTCCTTGCTGGTCTTTTGCTTCACGTTTTTGCTGCTCCCCTCTCCTGCCTTGTGCTGATTTTTCAGTCCACACACATACACCACCATCTCTTCTTCTTTGAGAAAGAAAGGAAGAGCCAAAAACACACCTTACACACAGCCCCGGTTTTTGTTGCTAGCACACCAATCTGGGGAGCTCGAAGCTTGTTTCGTGGGACGACTCCAAGCCATCATGGTTCGTGTGGATACCGTAGAGGAGCAAGTCTTCTTCTTTCTCTTACTGATTCCTTACACAAGTTAGGTGAAAGATCCTAACCTTACAGGTATGTAAAAATTGTTATACGGTTTACTAGCTTCACATGTGTTCTTGGTTGTTTCCCTTGTCTTCCGCTGTATCTTTTTTGCTTCTATATGAATGTCATATAACCTAGGGAAACTTACATCTTTTGTATCACGTGCATTCATGACCACTCATAACATAGAAGATGATAACCTTAGTAGACCCCTGAGAGTCCGTTTACCCACAAGTGATATAGTAGTTGTTGATCGAGTTTGTAGAGATGTATCGATAGAGTATGATAGTGAGAGTTTTCCTTCTGATCTTGCTGTCATGGACTTGGGAGAGTTTGATGTTATTTTAGGCATGGATTGGTTGTCCAAACACCAGGCAGTAGTTGATTGTCGGGCCAGGGAAGTGTCTTTGTCTTCTCTGTTAGGGCGTAGATTGGTGTTCGTTGGAGAGCGAAGAGCCCTATCGGCGTGTTGTTTCTCGGCCATCCAAGCTTTCAGGATGATCCGAGAGGATTGTGATGCTTTTCTAGCTCATGTGGTCGATTCTTCGGTACCAGTACCTGGGGTGGAGGATATTCCAGTTGTTCGGGAGTTTCCTGATGTATTTCCTGATGATCTACCTGGGTTGCCTCCGGAGCGGGAGGTGGAGTATACAGTTGAATTGGTACCGGGAGTTGCACCTATGTCTATACCGCCCTACACAATGGCTCCGACAGAACTTCAGGAGTTGAAGAAACAACTGGAGGAGTTGTTGGATAAGGGTTTCATTAGACCAAGCATCTCACCTTGGGGTGCCCCGGACTTGTTTGTGAAGAAGAAGGATGGCAGTATGCGGATGTGTGTGGACTATAGACAGTTGAACAAGGTGACTGTGAAGAATAAGTATCCTTTGCCTAGGATCGATGACTTGTTTGATCAGTTGCAGGGTGCATCTATATTATCGAAGATCGATTTGCGATCTGGTTACCATCAGGTTCGGATTGCAGAGCAAGACATACCGAAGACTGCATTCCGCACTCGGTATGGTCATTATGAGTTTGTGGTTGTTCCATCCGGTCTGACAAATGCACCGGCAATGTTCATGTGTATGATGCAACAGGTCTTCCATGAATTTCTGGACCGGTTTGTGGTAGTGTTCATTGATGATATTCTGGTCTACTCGAGTAGTAAGGCCGAACATGAGGACCACTTGAGACAGGTCTTGCAGAGGTTGAGAGAAGAACAGCTCTATGCCACGCTCAGCAAGTGTGAGTTTTGGTTGGATGAGGTCGTGTTCCTTGGGCATATTGTGTTCGGTGAGGCCATTAAGGTGAATCCGGCCAAGATTAAGGCAGTCATGGATTGGGAGCCACCGAAGAATGTACCTGAGATACGAAATTTTCTTGGACTTGCTGGTTATTACCGAAGGTTCATTGAGGGTTTTTCCTTAATAGCGGGTCCTATGACTAAGCTGTTGAGGAAAGACTGTACTTTTGTTTGGGATGACCGTTGTCAGAAGAGTTTTGAGGAGTTGAAGAGTCGGTTGACTTTTGCACAGGTTTTGACTGTTCCGAGACCCAGAGTGGAGTACACGGTGTTCAGTGATGCTTCTGGTTTGGGCTTGGGATGTGTTTTGATGCAGTAGAGTCGGGTGATTGCCTATGCCTCCAGGCAGTTGAGAACTCACGAGAGGAACTATCCGACCCATGATCTGGAGTTAGCTGCTGTGGTCTTTGCTTTGAAAATCTGGAGACACCATCTGTACGGTGAGAAGTGTCAGATTTTCACAGATCATAAGAGTTTGAAGTACATCATGACTCAAAGGGAGCTTAATATGAGGCAGAGACACTGGATTGAGCTTTTGAAGGATTATGATTGTACTATCGAGTACCATCCGGGCAAGGCCAATGTTGCTGCAGATGCANGGAACTATCCGACCCATGATCTGGAGTTAGCTGTTGTGGTCTTTGCTTTGAAAATCTGGAGACACCATCTGTACGGTGAGAAGTGTCAGATTTTCACAGATCATAAGAGTTTGAAGTACATCATGACTCAAAGGGAGCTTAATATGAGGCAGAGACACTGGATTGAGCTTTTGAAGGATTATGATTGTACTATCGAGTACCATCCGGGCAAGGCCAATGTTGCTGCAGATGCATTGAGCCAGAAAAGAGTGGCTTCTACGGATGAGGACCCGGTTTCTTATGCTTTGCCTTCCTTGGTGGAGCTGAGGTCGTTGGAAGCGTAGTTGGAGGTGGATGTTACTAGGGCGTTGCTTGCCAGTCTGAGCATCCGACCGACCTTGCAGGATAAGATCATAGAGTTGCAGCTTGGTGATCCTCATCTAGTGGAGTTGCGGGATAAGGCTCTCGGTGGAGAGAGTTCTAGTTTCTATGTCCGGGAGGATGGTGCTTTGATGACCGGTGATCGGTTGTGTGTTCCGGACGTCGATGACCTGAGGAGGTGGATCATGGACGAAGCGCATAACGCGCCATATGCTATGCATCCTGGTAGCACCAAGATGTACCAGAACTTGAAGAGTCATTATTAGTGGCCCGGGATGAAGAAAGATGTTGCGGAGTTTGTGGCTCATTGTATGACTTGTCAGCAGGTGAAAGCCGAGCATCAGGCTCCTGCCGGCAAGTTGAGATCTTTGACTATTCCGCAGTGGAAGTGGGAGCATATCACTATGGACTTTGTGATCGGGTTACTAAGGACCTGGGGTCGACATGATGCCATCTGGTTCATTGTTGACAGGTTGACCAAGTCAGCTCATTTGCTTCCGATTCAGCAGACAGATACAATTGATAAGCTGGCGAGGATGTATGTTTCGGGCATTGTCCGTCTACATGGAGTTCCACTATCCATTGTGTCGGACAGGGATCCGAGGTTTACTTCCCACTTCTAGAAGAGCTTACAGTCAGCTTTGGGTACTAAGCTGAATTTCAGTACTGCATTCCATCCGCAGACCGATGGGCAGTCGGAGAGGACTATACAGACGCTAGAGGATATGCTTAGAGCTTTTGTGCTCAATTTCAGTGGTTATTGGGATCAGACATTACTGTTGGTCGAGTTTGCCTATAACAACGGGTATCACTCCAGTATCAGTATGGCGCCTTATGAGGCTTTGTGTGGGCGGAAGTGTCGTAGTCCGATCTGTTGGGATGAGGAAGGTCTGAGACAGGTGGTTGGTCCGGACCTAGTCTAGGAGACTGTTGATCAGATCGAGGTGGTTAAGCAGTGCATGAGAGCTGCTCAGGACCGGCAAAAGAGTTTTGCTGATAAGCATCGTCGGGAGATGGAGTACAGTGTAGGTGACAGAGTTTTCCTCCATGTGGCTCCCTGAAGAGGTGTTATCCGGTTTGGGAGGAAGGGCAAGTTGAGCCCTCGTTATATTGGTCCTTATGAGATCATGGAGTGGATTGGTCCGCTGGCCTACAGATTGGCTTTACCGGAGGAGTTGTCGCGCATACATGATGTATTCCATGTTTCAATGTTGAGGCGTTATCGGTTTGATCCTAGTCATGTTGTATCCCCGACAGAGGTGGAGGTTTTTGAGGACTTGACCTATGTGGAGGAGCCGGTAGAGATTTTGGCTCAGGAGGTGCGGCAATTGAGGAGTCGTACCATCCCTATGGTTCGGGTTAGATGGAGCCGTCATTCCCCGAATGAGGCTACTTGGGAGGTTGAGTCCCATATGAGAGAGCAGTATCCGCATCTGTTCTGATTTCATACCTTGTAATTTTGAGGACAAAATTTTTAATAAGAGGGGTGGAACTGTAACACCCCGGATTTTCATAATTTGATTTTCGGAATTTTCGGAATTTTTTTTCCAATTTTACCCTTGAGGAATTTCAGGATTTTTGGACTAGGAAATAAATAATTTTACCTTGGTTATATCGGTATTAAGTCGTTAGTATGGTGGGGAATGCTTCCGTTGGAATTAAAACATGTTTCGGGATGAAACGCGGGGTTTATCGTAGTTCTGGTTAAAACTACGTCGTTTTGAGTTTGGAAAAAAAAAAGAAAAAAGGTGACTGAGCAGGCAGGGTTGACCGCGCCCAAGTCGTTCACTTGGCCGGCCAAACCCTAGCCGCCCTTCCCCTCTTCCTTTTTTCTTTTCTCCCTTCCTTTCTTCCTTCTTCTTTCTCCTCTCTTCCTTCCGCCGCAGCCCCTCTCTTCCCCTCTCTCTCTTTCTCTCTCCCTCATCCTCTTCTCCTTTCCTACAATCCCTCTTTCCCCAAATCGTTACCTACCCTGATTCCCTTTCTCTCTTGGCTTCACATTCTTTCTTTTGATTCTCCCGCTCGCTCGACGCCGCCGCCGCCCCGAACTCTTCCTCTACGCGACATCGAGGTTGAGTCCACGACGAGCAGCCGTCGCCTTTGGATTCTACGCCGCTGCTGTCGTCACCGAACGAAGAAGAAGGCTCGACGTGACGAGAACCGAGGGGGGGGGGCGGAGAACTCGAGATTGAGTTCAGGTGTGCGCCGCCGTCGCCTTTCGCGGTAAGTCTCGTCCTCGCCTCTCCTTGCTTTTATTCATTTCTTTGTTTATTTCGGGGGATGTTGAGGCTGTGTTGTTGTTTTATGGTGGCGGCGGTCCGGCTTGGTGGTTGTGTGGTGTTGTCCGACTGCGGGTTATTTTGGTGTTCGCCGGAGCGGGTTTCTCAGCAGGTGGTGGTTCCGGCTGGCAGTGGTGGGTCTGCTTTCCCGGGGTAAGAATTCATTTACCCATCCCTCTTCTTTAGTTCGTTTTGGTATTCCCGTAGTTGTTAGGGGTTGAATTGTTTTTTGTGGGATGCCTTTCATCTTGGTAGAATTATTGCAATTGTTGTTGGGGTTCGATTTTGGGTGTGGTTCTCGAATCTGGTGTCTCTTGTGTACGGATTCGAACTTTACGCGGCAGTGCTGTTGTGGAGATTCCAATGAAGTTGACCGAAATCCGGCGAGTTCGGGATTTTTCCGGCGAAGGCTCGGGTACTGTTCCGGTGGACGGAGTTTCTTTTCTTCTTTTGCGCGGTAATTCCGGCTTAGTCCCGGGTTCAACTTTATGTATATGCTTCGTTGTTTCGAAAAACATGTACATTTAAACATTAAAGATATTTAGTGGAATACCGTGTGCGGGGATGTGAGTGTGTGTAGCCCGGAAATTTATCGACACGGGTAGAACCATAGGCCGGGAACATCTGGGCTCGGGAATGACCTTAGAATGGTATTTAGGGAAAACCGGGCCCAGGCCCAACAATCTAACCTTATGGACCCTTGGATAATTCTTAGACTTTAAGAAGTGGGCTTAAAGCCCAATGGCATTAATGGTTAGTTTTGGACTTTAAGGAAAGGGCTCTAAGCCCGAATTCATAAATTGGGTTTATTGCGGACTTAAGGAAGTGGGCCTTAGGCTCGAGGAATTGTTCTGGACTTAGATGGGCTTAAGCCCGGTTAACCTTAGGTCCTTGTCTTTGGGGTTTTAGTGAGGAGATATACCTTTTTGGGCTTAGACCCTAAAATTTCATAACCGGATAGTTTGGGTCAGGTTTCACTCAGTTGAGCATATAGGTATCATGCAGGCACGGTTTGTGATAATTGTTTTGTAATTATTGTGTGTGCCGGTATTCAGGCACGGGTAATACCTCGGGAGCTGGAGGATCTGTCTTGGGAAAAGCTCCACAGAATAATCGTCGTTGAGGTGACTTTATAAGTTTTTTTATGTTTGTTTGCATGTGCTTGTTTGATTGGTTTGTCTGAGTTGCATGCCTTGTTTGCTAACATGCCATGATCTGTAATGTGTGCCTGTGTGTTACTAGTTGCCTAATGAGCATGACTTTTTAATTGTTATGGGATATAACATGTGGAGTGATTTTGGGTGATCTGTGTGATGTACTGTGGGTTGGAAACCCGGATGCTTGATTGAGATAATAATTCACACAACCCTGTTAAATCACAATCACAACTCCCAATCCAGAGTACGGACGTGGATATCCCAGCAGGTAGCTGTGCTCCTCTCCCGGTTGGATCCATAGAGCCGACATGCATATCACTTTCTTTTCTTGTTTTTATTTTAACCTACTTTCCGCTACATTGGATTTTGTTGGGATGTCATTATTGATTTTGATTACTTTATCGGCGGGTTGCCAGGATTTGATACCTGATGATGTTTCGGCGGATTGCCGGGTCGACTTATGGCTTGATAAGCTGGTTTTCTCTTGTTCTTTATGACATCTCGCTTTATTAAGATTTTCAATAATGTTTGGTATTGGACTTCGTGTCCCGGGTTTCAATGGCATTTTGGTAAATTCCTTTTGATTAAGTATTTTATTTGTACAATTGGGACACGGGCGTTTCATTGTGGGAGAGAAGAGAGACGGCTGCAGCGGCTCGAAAAAGAAAAGAAGGGAAAAGAGGAAAGAAAAGAAAGAAGGAAAAGGGTTAGGGTTTTGACCCGCTAGGCCAAAACGACGTCGTTTCGTTTTGGCTTGGCGCGGTCAACCCACCCTAGTCTGGTCAACCCACCCTAGTCTGGTCAACCTTTCAGATTTCTATTTATTTATTATTTTTTTCCTTCTTTACCTTACCTCTAAATGACGTAGTTTTAACTGAAAACTACGATAAAACTTGTGTTTCAACCCGAAACTTGTTTTATTTCGACAAAACCCCAAACAAGAGACAAAACAAGTTAAAATTAATATTTCCAAGGAAAATAATTTAATTTTCCTTGACCAAAGCTCCAGAAATTCCTCGAGGGTAAAATTAAAAATTAAAAAACAAAAATTTGGGGCGTTACAGTTAGATTTGGCTCCTTTCGGAACCCAAATATATTTAACATGATTGTTTCTCTTCCTATGAAAGCATGATCTAATCATATGACCAACATTTCCACAGTAATAGCATGTGATATCAGGTCTCTGTGAGTGCTCATGATGTCCCTACCTAGGATGTTCACGATATTTAGGTCTATATTGTGATCTAGATTCAGCCTTGACAAATTTAACTGGCAGATTTGGCTTGTTAAAAACCATATGTGTAGCGCCTGTTCCACTTTTATCTAGTGAATGCCTTTGTTGTCCTAGCAGCAAATTCAGGCTATCTCTTCCATTTGTGAACTTCTCTAAGGAACATTTTAGATCCTTTACTTCAGCCTTTAGAGCATCATTCTTTTTAATCATCATTTCACACTTGCTCAAATTACTAGCTAGCTTTTTCTCAAGATCATTATATGCATTTTGAGCAGCAAGTTTCTCCTTCTTTAATGACTCACAAACAGACAAACTTTCAGTATGTGCACGCTCAAGAGTCTCATATGCAGTTTTATGAGATGCATGATCAAATTCAAGCAGATCAATACGTTTCTTACATGAAATATTCTTCTTAAGTGCTTGCTCATACTTATCATGCAATTCTTCAAATGCATCTTGAAGTTCATCAAAAGTGTAATCAAGAGAGTCATTTACCTCAGTATCTTCTCGAGCCATTAAGCATAGATTTACTGCTTCATCAGAATTAGAGTCACTTGATGAATCCAAATCATCCCATGCTGACATACCTTTCTTCCCTTTGCTCCTTGGGAAATCAGATTTGGCTTTTTGGTGGGGACTTTCTGACTTGATATGGCCTGGTCGATTGCAGCCAAAACACACCAGTGTGTCTTTCTTTTGTTCAGTCGATTTGGAACCTTGGAAACCCTTTCCTTTCATTTGCCTTCTCTTTTGAAGAAATTTGACAAACTTCCTGGTGATCAGTGCCATATCCACATCATTGTACTCATCACTAGACTCTTAATTCGCCTTAAAAGCCAAATCTTTCTTCTTTGGTTCTTTTGGTTCTAGTTTAGAACCATGAACTATAAGCTTCCCGATGAGCTCATCATAAGTGAGAATATTCAGATTCTGAGCTTCTTCTAGCTGTGACTTTTGGTTCCCACTCCATAGGTAGAGATCTAAGGATCTTTGGTGTCAGTAAACTAAGAAACAATGATAAAAATAATAGTTCGGCTTTTATAAGTGAATCTTGATATAAATGGTATAGCCAAAAACTAATCATTTGGGCTGGTTGGACGATTTCATTTTGATTTTGGGGTTAGCACGTGTTCTTTTAATTTTTGGGTCTTGGATTGCCGTCATGGGAATTTGAGTCCAAGTGTAGTGTTGTGCATTTCACGTGGGTTCCTAGTGGGCAATTGATTTCATTAAGTCTTTATTTAACCTTTCTCAGTTATTAAGTCTTTATTTAACCTTTCTCAAGTATGAGTTGATACGTGTAGGCACATGCTTATGAACCCTTATACCATTAAACCCCATTTAAAGTTCTTTTTTAACTGGTTGTGGTTTATGGCTATTGAACCGATAGCTTCACTCTTTTCAAATGGGTTATGGTGGATTATTTTCTCACCATGAGATTTGATTTCTATGAAGTGGAATTTCAATGTTAGAACCAAATGATGTTTTTGGACTTTTCCTGAGTAATACGAGTTTTCAAAAAGGGTCACAAGATATTTCCACGAACCCAATCCATGTTGATTTTGGAATTAGGCTTTACGCTCTCATTGAAGCTAAATAATTAAGCCTACGAATTGTATAATACCTTTCTAATTTTCAATTATTACTTTAATTACAATTAGTTATTTGGGTTGGATCCTAATCCTTCTATATATCCACGTGAGGTTAAAGATTGTTAACAGTGAACTAAGTTAGCTAGTCGATATGCGTGCATCTCACAGTCTCATGGAATTGTATATGTGATTGTGTTTGGGTTATAATTATAGGAACCCGGTAATGTCAAGGTTGGAGATGGCTTTATCTTCCAAGATATTATAATGATCCAGGTGAGGACATATAAACCTTTATATGCTTTACTGCCTACAATACTCGGTTATTGGCTTGGTACATAAAGTGGTATTATTTGATTGGCTTTGAATGCTGCATTCATGCTTGTCTGCTTTGTGGAAGTTCTTGTTTGCAGGTGTGCCTGATTATGTGAATTGTGTGCCTGCGTGATATACTATGCCTGTCGAGCATGATTTGATCTGTAATGAAATATGACAAGTTATATGATTTTGTGGTTGTGTGGTGAATTGTGGCCTGAGGCCCGAACTTGAGAATAAGATGTTAAACTCACACAACCCTAAACAGTCATAATGTATGACACACATAATTGTTTAAGCACAATTGAGAATAACATACTAAAAGAATACTACTGCGAGGCTGTTGACCGGTTGGCTATATTTGGGCTTATGCCCTCACTTGGGTTGATGCCCTGATTTTACTTGGACTTATGTCCTAACTTGGGCTTAGTCCCAGATTGACTTGGGCTTAGTCCCTGATAGTATTTGGGCTTATACCCTGGTTGTCTGTACACACGTAACCGGGCTCGACGCACGCAGTAGAGGGCCCGAAATAATAAAATACTCAAACAATAATAAGATATTTAACGATAATAAACAATCATCTCTGATAATCCAATTAAGCATGATAACTAACAGATAAATCTGTGTTGTGCACGGCGGCTTGATTTGTGCACTGTGGCAGCGATTGCCAGGTATTGATGTGGTTGTAGTTGATTTGTAATGTATACTTTGGTTTATTTGTTTGCGGTGAGACAATGGTTGGTCTCACCCCCTCACAGTTTTTGCACAGGTTAACTGACCGATGATCAGGGGTGCATATCAACAGGTGGCGCTGTTATCCTCTCCTCGGGTCGGATCCATAGAGTTCAATTCATACATGCCATTTTATGTTATTTTTGTCTTCTGCTGCATACTCGCTTCCTTGTATAATTTATTGTATAATTGTATGTTGTTTTTGTTGTTTGTATCGTATCCCGGGTAGAAAGGGCAAATTAGTCTTTTCACATATTTTAATTAATTAAATTGGACAATTTGGGATACGGGCATTTCAGTTGGTAGCGGAGCAGTCTGTAGATCCTTGGGGATGTGCTAATAAGTTTTGTGATCTTATGTGCATAAGTCTGCTCCTTTTTTAGTTGGTTGTTGCATTGTCTTATGCATGCATATAGTGAGTTTGTCTATGGATCCGGTGGAGGACACGCACCTGCTGAGGGTCGGAGTGACCCGGTATCGTCGTTGAAAGGACACATTTACCTTTACAGCTTAGGCTGCTGCAAAGTTTGTTTAGTGGAATATCCACTACTTTATTAGAGTCAGTGTGAACTCTTATGTTTCTTGTCTGTGTGAGTACATTGTTGTTGCTTCTCCCTGTGTTGTCACCGGAAGGTGCTTTCCTATAGTAACATGTCTGATAGTTCCAGAAATGGAACTGGCTAATGCAAGTAAGAACCATCGGTTTGCTTTTGGATATTACATATGTCAAGGGATGATCTGATATGATTCCTATAATCTTGGTGATCATGTTATTGTGGTCTGATTACTTGAGCTAGAGGATTTAAATTTACTTGGGAATTATTATATGGATTTAATCCTATTCAGAGTTCGAGCTGATAATTTCTTGAATTAATTTGAGGTTGACCCATTGGTATATTTGGGGAAATGTCTTTCAATGATACTTGAGGTATTTAACTTGGTTGAGATTTGAGGTATTGATGGTGTTTGTGATTAAAAAGTTTTGATCATGAATGGTTGTTGAAGTTATTGCTTATATGCAGGTTGAGGGTACCGATAGTGTGTTCATATTGAGGTTTGACTTTAACAGTGATGTAATTGGAGGTTTTGCTTATACTACTCTTGTGGAGGTGTAGGTTCCTTCATCTCTTGTGGATATCGATAATGTTTGGGTCATAATGCTGGATTTTTTAGCTTGTCTTGAGCGAATGTGAGTTAAACGTCTGGAGTGTAATAGGGTAAGTGTTGGATTGAATTGTAATGTTTGGGTTCTTTATCAAAAGCATTTTGATGATCGTCGTAAATATGGTTTGAGGAATAGATTTATAAGTATGAGTTATGCAAGAATGTTTGGGTGTTGAGGAATCCCAGGTATAGAAGTATATTTATGATATTTCGGCAATGATTGAGTTCTAGTGTCTAATGGTATGTTTCGAGAATTATACAATTTTGGCTAAAATTGGTGAGAGAGGGAAATGCTTTGAGGTTTGGAGCGTGAAATGGATTATGGATTTTTAGTCCTGAGGTTTTCGAAATACGAATGATGATCTTGTTATTTAGTAACAATTTTTGAGTTCTAATACTTGAGGGTATGCTTAACGGAGCAAAAGTTTTGGGTATATTTGCTTTAGGAAAGTATCAGCGATGATAATGAAACGGATTTCAGATTCTGATATTATTAATGTTGGTCATGGTTAGATAAGACTCTAGGATTAATGCTTGATCTTATGCTCCACGGATCATGTTTGACCAAAGTCATTGATTGACTTGGTATATTGAAGTTCTTGCTTGGAAATGTGATTGTTGCACATGACGGTTCTACTTGGTATTTTTCGGCCAACAGTACTTTGATATCGAATGATTCTTGTTTGTGTCAGTTAAACACTTGATTGCTTAACTTATTACGTAAATTTCGAGGACGAAATTTTGTTAATTGGGGTAGAACTGTAACGCCCCGAATTTTCAATATTTAATTTCTATGGAATTTTCGAAATTTTTAAAATTTTATTTCCAATTTTACCCTTGCGGAATTTTTGGGTATTTATTTCCTTGGTAATATTATTATTGTTATTATTATTATTATTATTATTATTATTATTATTATTATTATTATTATTATTATTATTATTATTTTTATCTTTTGTGTGGGAATTAATCTTTATTCAGGATTAATTTGGGAAAGTTTCAATGTTATTTGTACTTGTGTTTAAAGCACAAGGCTTGGAGTAGTTTTAATCAAAACTACGTCATTTAGGGGTGGTTATAGCATAAAACACATATAATTAAGTATGCGTAAGCTGAATCCTAGGGTTACCGTATGTATAAAAACTTCTTTTTCTCTCTCTCTCTTCATTTTTTTTCTTCTGCCACTTCCTCCCTGACCAGCTGCCACTTCCTCTCCTTTCTTTTCTTTTTCTTTTTCTTTTCTCTCTTTTCTTTTCTCTTCCAACCTGTCTTCCTCTTGGAACCGGCATGCCGTCGCACCGCTACAGCTTGTTCGTGAACGCCACTATGCTGGTAAGTCATTGTGCAAAGCGGCTCTTCCATTTATCCTCTTTCCTTTCTTTCCCAATTGCCCGTCTCTTCTTTTTGATCATGATTCGGTTTCTACTATTCATGAGGGTTGATGGACCTGTGATGGTGTGTTCGCACTGTGGGGTGTTGCTCATGTCGGTTTGAATGAAGATTGGCGTGTGCTTGGCCACTGGTGGTTAGGGCCTAGTGTTTGGTATTAAGGTTTTGATGCTTATGATTATCGTTGCAGTACTCGGTAAGCCAACTAGTTTACAATATCGAATTTGGTTGGGTGTCAGTAAACTAGGAAACAATGATAAAAATAATAGTTCGGCTTTTATAAGTGAATCTTGATATAAATAGCATAGCCAAAAACTAATCTTTTGGGCTGGTTGGACGATTTCATTTTGATTTTTGGGTTGGCACGTGTTCTTATGATTTTTGGGTCTTGGATTGCCGTCATGTGAATTTGAGTCCAAGTGTAGTGTTGTGCATTTCACGTGGGTTCCTAGTGGGCAATTGAATTCATTAAGTCTTTATTTAACCTTTCTCAATTATTAAATCTTTATTTAACCTTTCTCGATTATGAGTTGATACGTGTAGACACATGCTTATGAACCCTTATACCATTAAACCCCATTTAAAGTTCTTTTTCAACTGGTTGTGGTTCGTGGCTATTGAACCGATAGCTTCACTCTTTTCAAATGGGTTACGGTCAGCGGCGGATCTACGGTGTAGTCACCGTAGGCAGGTGACTACACTGAGGTCCATTAAAAAAAAATAATAAAGTTAGCCCACTAAGTTTTTAACCCACAAAGCCTATTTGTTTTTGTTTTGCCTACACTGGGTTTGAAAAAAATAAAAATCCCCCTAGCCAAAGTTATAAAATCTACAAAGAAGGTCGGTGGTTTTGTTGAGAAAGTTATTCATTATTATTCATTATAAATACCTTAATAAATTTATTGTCTAAATAGTAACCTCTCTTTCTCTCTCTTCTATTTATTTTCCTCACACTTTCAATCTTTCAAGACTATGTGGATTCAAATCAATCTCATTACAGTATTAGCACATTATCGACATGTGAATTAAAGTGATTATTTATTTTAATCTCTTCTAAATATGAGGAGACATTATCTATACTATTAGTTAATCATTTTAGCTCTGACCTGAAAGATAATAGTTAGAGTTTGATCTGTATTCCATTTTCTATTTTTATTTTTTTAATGAAAGAAGGACAATCATTTCAAAAAAAATAAAAAAAACAATAGTTAGAGCTTGACCTGTATTCAATTTTTATTTTTTTTTATGAAATAATGACAATAGTTAAAAAAATGAAAGAAAGACAATGATTAGTTAATTTATTACTTTCTTTTATTCCTTTCTTAATTTAATAATACAATATAATAATTATTAAATAATTGTTTGATTTTATATTTAGAGAAAGATGTATTTAATCGCACTAAAAATGAACAAATAATTCAATATTTTCAAAATATGAAATTGCTTAGGGAACAATTATAATATTTAATTTATTTTCATATTATGTAGTGTAATTTTTATATATAATTAATGGGTTCTAAAATTATTTTACAGTTTATTTTTGCCTACACTGAAAGAAATTCCTGGATCCGCCACTGGTTACGGATGGATAATTTTCTCACCATGAGACTTGATTTCTATGAAGTGGAATTTCATTATTAGAACCGAATGATGTTTTGGACTTTTCCTTGAGTAATACAAGTTTTCAAAAAGGGTCACAAGATATTTCCACGAACCCAATCCCTGTTGATTTTGGAATTAGGCTTTACGCTCTCATTGAAGCTAAATAATTAAGCGTACGAATTTTATAATACCTTTCCAATTCTCAAATATTACTTTAATTACAATTAGTTATTTGGGTTGGATCCTAATCCTTCTATATACCCACGTGAGGTTAAAGATTGTTAACAGTAGACTAAGTTAGCTAGTCGATATGCGTGCATCTCACGGTCTCATGGATTTGTATATGTGATTGTGTTTGGGTTATAATTATAGGAACCCGGTAATGTCAAGGTTGGAGATGGCTTTATCTTCCAAGATATTATGATGATCTAGGTGAGGACATATAAACCTTTGTATGCTTGACTGCCTACAATACTCGGTTAATTGTTTTGGTACATAAAGTGGTATTATTTGATTGGCTATGAATGCTGCATCAATGCTTGCCTGCTTTGTGGAAGTTCTCGTTTGCACTTTATTTCTTAATGATGATGCCTTTGATGCGGTGTGCCTGATTATGTGAATTGTGTGCCTGCGTGATATACTATGCCTGCCGAGCATGATTTGATTTGTTATGAAATATAACAAGTTATATGATTTTGTGGTTGTGTGGTGAATTGTGGCCGGAGGCCTGGACTTGAGAATAAGAAGTTAAACTCACACAACCCTTAACAATCATAATGTATGACACACATAATTGTTTAAGCACAATTGAGAATAACATACTAAAAGAATACTACTGCGGGGCTATTGACCGGTTGGCTATATTTGGGCTTATGCCCTGACTTGGGTTGATGCCCTGATTTTACTTGGACTTTTGTCCTAACTTGGGCTTAGTCCCTGATTGACTTGGGCTTAGTCCCTGATTGTATTTGGGCTTATGCCCTGGTTGTCTGTACAGACGTAACCGAGCTCGACGCACGCAGTAGAGGGCCCTAAATAATAAAATACTCAAACCATAATAATATATTTAACGATAATAAACGATCATCTCTGATAATCCAATTAAGCATGATAACTAACAGATAAATCTGTGTTNGCAGGAAAGCAAAGAACACAAGCAATTTATAGTGGTTCCCTACTCAGGAGTACATCCACTACCTAAAGGTCCCCCTTTTAGGATTTCTAAACTATCCACTAATTTGGCTTTTACAGGCGAGCCAAATAACCTATGGTACACAAGTTTTTGCGGGTTGAACTTGCTAAACCTAACCCAAATTTGAACCTAACTTTGACCCAACAAGATTATCCCCTAATCCTGCTGATTACAACCTTTCCCAAGGCAAAGCTTCAAGAGTGACTCACTCAAGAAGTTACACACAAATCAAGCACAAAGAATATCTCTCAAGTTAAGCTCTTTTCTCAACTTAGAATCTCTTGAATGGATAGGTTGATTTGCTGTGAGGCTTCAATCCTCTATTTATAGATTCTAAGGATGGGGAGGAGTGTCTTCCAATGACTAGATTGCTTCCAAGTGGCACACAAGTTGACTTCATTCTTCATTTAAGAACTGTCAACATTTGGTTGTTGGCTGAACCATAACTGGTAATTACTTGGGCGAAAATTGTTCTTTTAATCTTCAAAAACTATCCCCAAAAATGGAAGTGAGGACCACCAGCTCGTTGAGGCATGAAAGAGGGTGTAAGGACCATTTTTCTGACCGTTAGTTGACTCTTGGAGACCAAGTAAATCCGTTGCTTTAATTGCACAAAAGTCAGCTACATTTCGGGACGACTTCTCCAACTGCCTAGACAGTGACATTTTGGTTCGACGGAAAAGCCACGCTGACGCCAAATCTTCATGGTATTTGGTTTCTGCCAGAAATCAAATTTTCTGCAAATGCTTAAAACACACAAGGGCTTTTCATACTGTTTGTTAATCATCAAAATAATAATATAACCTTTGAATAATCATCAGAAATATTCTAAACAAGACTGGTCTTAATTAATTACTTAATTAAGCACTTAACACATGTTTAGGCTAACAATATCGACATGGGCCCCACTTCCTCTTAGTAGCATGACGACGTGGACCTCACTTTTTTCAAGCTTGATCTCCATCTCTTCTTGAATTTTTTGTGGGAACGAATCTTGGACATGATTCTAAAAGTGAGCTTCTCAATTGGCATGAATTAAGCGTCATTGCGATCTCCGTTCCTAACACCATTGCTCCCTTTATGGTCGCCTTGGCGTGCATCATTCTTCCAGTCTGCCTTCGATTGCATCATTTCCTCCCTCCTCAAATCGATTCATCCTCTAATGACACCTACAAAATCAATAGAAGAAAATTCAGCAACATTGTAAATAGTATCAACACTATACTCACCTTGCGAATCAAACGTTATGTGAAAAGTGTCAAGCTTGTTGCGCCTAGCTTCTCCTCACGGATCAAGCAACATGCAGCTAGCATTCATTTGCTCCTTCTTAATCAATAACTCAAAAGTAGGCATAACAAGTAATTTATGTGGATGATAATCAATAAAATAACCATTTAAAGTACTCATCATGTTATCCAATTTATGCGTTAAAGTCATAGAAAAGGAACCTAAAACCTGGTGCTCCATTTTAGTTATAATTGGTGCCCCGTGTATAGCTTCAATTTCCCATAAGATTGGCAACCTTTTAGGACAAGCATCCCTGATAGCTTCCCGCAAGTATACGGGGTTGTTGTAGTACCAAGGTCATCTCACAGGGATCTTTGTTAAGTACTATCTAACCGAGCAATTTATGATTATCTAGAAAAATAAATAATATTGAGGATTGATGTTTGAATTGGAAAACGAAAACGAATAGAAACGATTAAAATTCAATAATATTAAATATCTAGGACTTCAGGGAATACCTTGCCAACATTTCCATGCAATAAAGCTCAGCATAAGCAGACCATGTTCTGTCACCACATAGCTAGCCTATGTAAAATCTATGAATTAATTCTGAAAATAAACTCTCTTAAAAGAATCGGTAAATCTAAACTAGATCGATAACCTACTCTCGTAGTGCCTTAAAATCCCTTCCTAGTTTACGTCCACTATCCATTTGCCAGTGATGAAATAAGCTAAGAGTATTAAGAAATTTACCTACTTAATCTCCAATAAAAAGCACGCCTCCCTCGAGGTCGGTTTTTATAGCCCGGTTAATGTTTTTCTATAGGCAAACGACGTTGTACTTAACGTTTCCCTATTATAAATTTATGGTGATTAGTGACAGGCAACTAACATAGTGAAGTTTCATTGCCGGATTAAGAGAGAATAAATTCAGAAATAAAGCTGTAATTAAATGTGCATGGAAACATTAACAAGTTTAATCCCTAATCCTAGATTACAAATTTAGCAAGACATAGCCTTAAAGAAAATAACAAGAACTTGGAAATAAATAATCATAATTAATTCAAGGAAGAAACTTACAAGAATATTGGAGCCAACCTTGAACCAAAAGAGACAAATCCCAAGCTAAGAAACTTCCAAAAGCTAGAGCTAAATATGCTTGAATTACAAAGTAAAGAAAAGTACAAATCCTAAGCTATTTGTGTATAGTTGCCTATTTGAGTCATGCTAGAGGACTTGATGGAGAACTTGATTCCTATGCCTAGCTTTGCCTTCCTTTTAAAGCACTAGGAGGGGACCATCATGTGGCTAGGAATGCATGCCAAGCCAAAAAGAAATGCTTGGCTAAGCACCCTTTGCGCACACCAGGGGCAGGAATTGGTCTCCATGACCAATTTGATTATATGTGCTTTGGACTTGGTAAGTCCACGTGTTGACCACATGCCAAAAATAGCTTCTTGCCATGCACTTTTGATGCAACTCTTTGCAGCTGGTGGTGGCGCAATATATGCTATGCCAAAATTAATAATGGACCAAGTCCACTTGCCTTGCAGAGATGGCGCCTTGCTTGGTCCTCTTTTGACCAATTTCTCCTTTTGGTTGCTTTACATGCTCACGTGGAGGGTGAAGTGAGGGAGCCACTTTGAATGGTTCACAATTGGTATTGTGGGCTCGGATCTCTTTAAAAATTAATTTCTTGAATTTTTCTGAAGTGATTAATTAATTTCTGGTGGCATCTACACGGGCAGGACATGTCTGCACAGGCAGGTCGTGCGCGAGCGATCCGCAAGCAACTTGTGTCGAAACTTCAAGATAAGCTTGATGTTAATCGATTCTTCTCCAAAAGATCCCGATTCACTTAAATTCCTGCAAAAATGAAATCAAATCTATGACAAAGAATTTATTTTGAATAAACAAAGAAAATGCTAGAAAATAAGTAAATAAATACAAATAACAAGTCAAAAAGTCACAAATTAAACCCCAAGATGTGTGTAAAATATGCACACATCAACACCCCAAACTTAAGATTTTGCTTGTCCGCAAGCAATTTTTGTGAAAAAAAAAGGGATGAAAACGTCTTACCCATTGGAATCAACTGGACCAATCAACCAAAGTTACATGGTAATTCCCTAAATGTCACAAAAGAAGCCCCGGCATCCAACCTGCAAAAAATCCTAAGAAGAAGTGCCAAGATGGTCCGAATATGTACTTTGTTAGGCAATTAATCCATTTGGTCAAGTTCACAACTTCCCTCTCTGTTTGCTAAAATGATTTTGGCAGTTTTGAAAAACTAAAAATAAGGTCAAATATGCAGGTCTAGTTCCCTATCTCCACTAATGGCAAGGATTGAATTTCAGGGATCAAAAGGTCTTTATTTGGGTTGTAATGGGGCTTATGTTGAGTTTAAGAAAGAAGGGAAAAAGGAAATCAAAAGATGCAAATGCTCACAGGGAATGGTATGTAAGTTTCCGGGCATGCAAAATTGACAATCAAAAGCAAAGAAATGCGTAGCGGAAAGCCCGGAAACCATGGAGGATCCAAGTGAAGCAACTAAACCGAACAACAGAAATTTCGTACCTTGTATGGTTGAGGTCTTTCACCCAACTGTTGAGATGAACCAGCAAGAGCCGGACAAAAAAATATCGCCCCTCTACGGTATCCACACGAACCATTGATGACTAGCCGGGAATCGTCTCACGATCTCCAACCCGAGCACTCCCGAACCGTGGTGCTAGCTACGGATTTCTGGGAGCTATGTGGTGTTTCTTTCTTTCTCAAAGAATGGGTGTGTGTGTATGTGTTCTTGCCTAGTCTGAAAAATCAAAATTCAGAATGCAAGAGAGTGAGAGTGTGATCATCTTAAACAACCCAATTAGTGCATAGATTAAATAGACAAGGGACCAACATAATGGCCAACATAATGGTCCACCATCAAACATGATTATGACCCCATTATCTTGTCTACCACTAAGCACTAATGGGATTACACATCACATGCAATCATGTTTGGCTCAATAATTATGACAATTATTGAACCAAACCAGCCCAAAACGACCCTGGTCCAACCACGGTCCAACCACACATGATCGAACCATGGTCCAACCAAGATTCAACTACCCGCTCGAATCAACAGTTCTATGTGTGTGACCCTGTAGGCACTTGTAACGTTTGGCAATAATCGTAAAATCTCATTTTACAATTATAAGCAAAGAGGGGCGTCTAGTAACACATCATTGCTACCCAAACGACAAGATCAGTACTGATTCAATATGCCTTGGAAATATGTCATCGTCCTTTCGTCCCATTATCAAGATTAAACACGAGACATGGAAAACGTCAGTCTCGTATATGTTTATTCTTAGTTTCTTGATCCCCGAGTTAACTGTGTAAAACCGGATACTCATGATATCACCATATCATATAATCCGAGCGTGGCCACGCATTTATAGTTCAACTCTATCAAGAGGCCCATTTGATAATATACACGTTATATGGGTTGGACGAATCCCATCTTGATCAATCAAAACCCACTACACATTACGTCATATACCCAATGATTACCCTTACGTCTACTCAGTTATGAGTGACTAGGAATAATATCAAAGTATACGACTCATATGTTGGGAACCTTGATGATCTCAGGTCTAAGGACAATACATATAAGAACCACTAATGACAATCATATAACATTCCATGTAGGGTTCTTATGTGGGTCTGTCCAGTCCACAAGTTCTCTAACTTGTACCCGTATGTAGAATTCATATCTCATATAATTCTCAACATACGCTAGTCTTAATTTATTATTACAACCCATCCATAATAATAATCGACTAGGGACATTTAAGAATATATAATATTCTAGGGTTATAAATATGTGCAAGCGTTTATCTCATAAACATATTTATTGGAAAAACCTTAATGTATATACATGACTACAATCATCCATTGATTGGCTTTTGGGAATATTACTAACATGGTCTTACCTTAACAAAGCCAAGCAAGGTGGAATGGTTCTAAATTGAGTGTGCGGTGGAGAGTCTTTGTTTGCCTTCTCTTCCTTTTTTTTTTTTTTGCGAGATGCAACAATTTTCTGTGTTGTTTCTTTTCTTCTTCTATGGAGTATCTCTCTCTTGTTTCTTTTCTTTGCTGAAGGCGTAGTAGACAAATGAATACCATCCTCCACAAAGAGCACATGCAACTTATGTTGAGCCCGTGTATAGATGAACCACCACTGATCTTGATGTTAGGCAAATGTTTAGGGGAAAGACAAGACCGAGCAAATGCATAAGGATGTGTGTGTATGAAACAAAATGATGATAGCCATAGGTTCAAAAGGTAAAGGTGGTGAATGTGGATTTAAAAAAAAAATGGCTACCAGGAAAAAGCCCAAAGTGGTTTACGAAGGTGAATATATACACATGGGTAGGTATTGTGGTTATTGTGGGTTATGCAAAAGAATGCCTTAATCCTATCCCTGAGAAACAAACCTTGTTAAAATTTCGCTTTGATGGGGTTGTGGACCTATTCTAAGACGCAAGATGTAATGCCAAATATACCATGAAAAATAAAACATGCAAAGAGGTTAGAAGTGAATTCGAAACAATTGGGAAAATTTACCAACAAGCGTAACTCGGCCATTTGGGAACCCATCCCCAATGTTCATGCAAGCAGACACGAGACTCGATCGTGATAATTCAAAGAAATCTCAGTACTTTGTGTTGGATTGGACCCAATTAAGCCCAACGAGTCCATCTGTAACTTGCAAAAAATTTATTCGAACAAAAGAAAAAACAAAAAATAAACTGAAAAAAAAATACTTACTATCATGCTAGGAAAGCTAAAAAGAAATAAAAGGCCGCAGCCACTATGTTGAAAGTGTAGCCACCCCAAACTTAAAACTTGCAGTGTCCTCACTGCACAAAAATAGACTAGAAAAGTCAAAAAATCAAAACAAGGGCAGCAATCATATTTAGCAAAAATGAGCTTGCAGACCAAAATGTTTAAAAGAAAATAAATTGAAACAGCAAAAGAACGAAAGAAACCTGAACTTGCTGCTTTTATTTGCGGAAAAAGGGAAAGAATCGTGGGTTTCCTCCCACGCAGTGCTTCTTTAACGTCTTGTAGCTGGACTCGGAGCTCCTCAAGATGAAGGTGGGTTAGAGAATGGTTGCACTACCTCTTATCCGGTAGGCTCTCCAGAAGCATAAAGCTTTGGCAACAAGACTCGATTTCCAATTCTGAGGTCTTGTTTTTGGATGATACTCCCATGCCAGTGTTTGGATCCTTTTCTGCCAGTTTTGTAAGTATAAACTGAGGGATTAATCCTGAGAAGATCATCAGTGGAATACACAATTGTCTTCTTATGTCGTCCCTTATCGTTCAGCAACCTATCTTCCTCTCCCTCAGTAAAACTCACTTTTATACCACCTGGATGTGTGGAGTTTGTTCCTAGTAATGCACGTTTGGGCTCAGGAGGTAAAGGTTTCATCTTAACCTTCGGAGCATTTTCTTTTATCAAGTCTTCTGGCATCGCATCTAACTTCTCAAATCTCCTGTCTTCTTCTGCAGACGCCAAAGAAAAGACTTCAAGTTGGCATGCATAGCCTACTATTTCTGGATCTGGATCCTTAACGCTTTTTGTATGGGCGAGGCATGCCAACAAGGGATCTGCACAGTGTGCCCGTGCTGCATTTTCTTCAACTGCTTCTTCAACAATGTCAAGTCGGTTGCACGAGTCATCTGATACTCCATTAGGAATCACTTTATCAACAACGAAGCAAATCTTTTCAGACCTGATTTGTAATGTGAGCTTCCCACCTTTGACATCGATGATGGCACCAGCAGTTGCCAAAAAGGGTCGTCCAAGGATGATAGGTACGTGGTTATCGACCTTCATGTCTAGAACCACGAAATCAACCGGGACGAAGAAGTTCCCAATTTTGATAGGAACATCCTCCAAAATTCCCACTGGATACTTGAAAGACCTATCTGCTTGGTGGATTGACATAGCAGTAGGTTTCAGATCCCCTAAGTTGAGTTGCTTGCTGATCGACAAAGGGATCACACTAACACTTGCACCAAGGTCGCAAAGTGCTCTTTCGATGCGTACCTTCACTATGTCGCAGGGGATAGTGAACGTTCCGGGATCTGGAAGCTTGTTTTGAATAATTGCACTACATTCTCCCGTTAGTGCCACTGTCCCGTAATCAATCAATTTATTCTTATTGGACAAAATGTCCTTTAAGAACTTGGCATATGTAGTCACTTGGGACACGGCCTCGAGGAACGGAATGTTAATGTAGAGCTTTTCATGATCTCAAGAAAGCGTCCAAACTTCTTGTCGTGGACCAGTGGGTTGAGCCGTTGAGGGAAGGGAATAGGTGGAACATAAGCCTTAACTTCATCTTTCTTTTCCTTCCCCTTTTTCGGCTGACACGGCCTGCTCATGCTCCGCAGGCTTGTCTTTTTGCATGGCCTGAACATGCTCGGCTTCTTTTACCTGGGCTAGGGGTGGTTTCCGCTCTTCGTATTGAGTACCACTCCTAAGAGTGATTGCATTGCATTGAGCGTTAGTGTTGACCTCCGGCTTGCCCGGTAATCTGTCAGGATTGCCCTGACTAGGGCCAGCTTGTGCGATCTCACTCTTGAGATTGTTAATCTCATCAGAAAGCCCTTTCACAACTTGTCGCTGCTCCTCCATAAATGATTTGAGTAGCGACTGCGAGTCATCTTTAGGAGCTGGCTGATACGACTGTTGGTATGCCTGTGTAGGTTGTTTTGGATGATATCCGGGAGGACCCCTTCCGGTTTGATTTTGGTTGGCTTGTTGAGGCTTCCAAGAGAAGTAAGGATGGTCCCTCCAACCTGAGTTGTAGGTGTTTGAGTAAGAGTCCTTCTGGACTTTCTGGTTGATGTAACTTTCTTGCTCTTGGCATGCTTGCTCAGAGCCTCCCTCTGCTGGGCACTCCGGATAACCTCCTTCACACCTAGTACAAGAATGGGATTGTCCTTTCCTATTCAACATCAAGATGGCATCCAATTTAGCATTCACCATGCTCATTGCGTCAAGTTCAAGAATGCCGGTTGTTTTTCCGCCAGGTATCTCGACTGGCCATTCAAATTTATTGCTGGCAATGTGCTCGAACAGTTCGTACACAACCTCAGCATCTTTAGCTAAAGCAACTCCTCCAGCTGCAGCATCAACGTGTGCACGGAGGGACTCACACAGGCCTACATAAAATTTTTCCACTATCAGCCAGTCAGGAAGGCCATGCTGTGGGCATCCTCTCTGTGCATCTTTAAACCTTTCCCACGCATCGTAGAACGATTCATTGGACTTCTGTTTGAACTCCATGATGTTGTTCCTTAATATCATGGCTTTGCTGGGCGGGAAAAATTTCTTCAAGAACGCCTATGATAAGGCAGCCCATGTATCAAACGTCCCAGAAGCTTGTGCAGTCAACCACGCCTTTGCCTTGTCCTTGAGTGAGAAAGGAAAAGGGCGCAGTTTGATAGCATCCTCGGAGGCTCCATTCACCTTGGTTGTATCGCAGACTTCAAGAAAATCTTGCAAATGTTGGTTTGGGTCTTCATTGGAGGAACCCCCGAAAGGATCATTTTGGACCATTTTGACCAGGGCTGGCCTTAGCTCAAAGTTATTGGCTTGCATAGCTGGGCGGATCATGTTGGACTGTGCAAGGGTTGCATCGGGGATGGAGAAATCCCAGACTGGTCTACGCCGAGGTCCGTATTGGACTCCGTCGATCTCCTCGATGACGCGTCTTACGTGTCCCTCCATCTCTCCTCCAGTAAAACTTGAAGAAACCTGAAGAAGAAATAGAAGAAAAACTACCCAAACGGGTGAAAAAGAAAATGAAAAATAAAAATCTAGATTAACCTAATCACTAAGTTAAATAATATTAACACCGATCCCCGGTAACGGCGCCAAAAACTTGATAGCTTCCCGCAAGTATACGGGGTTGTTGTAGTACCAAGGTCGTCTCACAGAGATCTTTGTTAAGTATTATCTAACCGAGCAATTTATGATTATCTAGAAAAATAAATAATGTCGAGGATTGATGTTTGAATTGGAAAACGAAAACGAATAGAAACGATTAAAATTCAATAATATTAAATGTCTAGGACTTCGGGGAATCCCTTGCCAACATTTCCATGCAATTAAGCTCAGCATAAGCAGACCATGTTCTGTCACCACATAGCTAGCCTATGTAAAATCTATGAATTAATTCTGAAAATAAACTCTCTTAAAAGAATCGGTAAATATAAACTAGATCGATAACCTACTCTCGTAGTGCCGTAAAATCCCTTCCTAGTTTACGTCCACTATCCATTTGCCAGTGATGAAATAAACTAAGAGCATTAATAAATTTACCTACTTAAACTCCAATAAAAAGCAAGCCTCCCTCGAGGTCGGTTTTTATAGCCCGGTTAATGTTTTTCTATAGGCAAACGACGCTCTCACTTAACGTTTCCCTATTATAAATTTATGGTAATTGCTGACAGGCAACTAACATAGCGAAGTTTCATTACCAGATTAAAAGAGAATAAATTCAGAAATAAACTTTAGTTAAATGTGCATGGAAACATTAACAAGTTCAATCCCTAATTCTAGATTACAAATTTAGCAAGACATAGCCTTAAAGAAAATAACAAGAACTTGGAAATAAATCATCATAATTAATTCAAGGAAGAAACTTACAAGAATATTGGAGCCAACCTTGAACCAAAAGAGACAAATCCCAAGCTAAGAAACTTCCAAAAGCTAGAGCTAAATATGCTTGAATTACAAAGTAAAGAAAAGTACAAGTCCTAAGCTATTTGTGTATAGTTGCCTATTTGAGTCATGCTAGAGGACTTGATGGAGAACTTGATTCCTATACCTAGCTTTGCCTTCCTTTTATAGCACTAGGAGGGGACCAACATGTGGCTAGGAATGCATGCCAAGCCAAAAAGAAATGCTTGGCTAAGCACCCTTTGTGCACACCAGGGACATGAATTGGTCTCCATGACCAATTTGGTTATATGTGCTTTGGACTTGTTAAGTCCACGTGTTGACCATATGCCAAAAATGGCTTCTTGCCATGCACTTTTCATGCAACTCTTTGCAGCTGGTGGTGGCGCAATATATGCTATGCCAAAATTAATAATGGACCAAGTCCACTTGCTTTGCAGAGATGGCGCCTTGCTTGGTCCTCTTTTGACCAATTTCTCCTTTTGGTTGCTTTACATGCTCACGTGGAGGGTGAAGTGAGGGAGCCACTTTGAATGGTTCACAATTGGTATTGTGGGCCCGGATCTCTTTAAAAATTAATTTCTTGAATTTTTCTGAAGTGATTAATTAATTTCTGGTGGCACCTACACGGGCAGGACATGTCTGCACAGGCAGGTCGTGCGCGAGCGATCCGCAAGCAACTTGTGTCGGAACTTCAAGATAAGCTTGATTTTAATCGATTCTTCTCTAAAAGATCCTGATTCACTTAAATTCCTGCAAAAAGGAAATCAAATCCAGGACAAAGAATTTATTTTGAATAAACAAAGAAAATGCTAGAAAATAAATAAATAAATACAAATAACAAGTTAAAATGTCACAAATTAATCCCCAAATTCCTACAAAGATATATAGCACAAAAACTGGAAAAACAAGGGTTAATCTTAGCTTTAAACCATACTTCCTTGTACAAAAGTACAAACAAATTCTTTTTTCCTGCATATTCAACCATCACTTCTCTCTCTTTTGAGCCTTTTAACACAATTTTTTTTTTAGTTTCTTTTCTTTCTTTTCTTCTCTCCACAATCTCAACTTTGTCTCTCTTTTCTTTCTTCTCCAAGTCGTCTCCTTCTCTTTTGTTCTCTCTTTCATTTTCTTTTGAGCTCTCCTCTTCTTTTGCAAGCTCTCAGCCTCCCTCTCTTGCTAACTATTTTCCCAAGCTTCGAACAACTTCTTAAAATTTGCAAAATCTTCTCTCATGCCTTCACGCACGATCTTCGTTACTTTTCATGCCTTCAAGCATGTCTTTGGTACTTTTCATGCTCTCTCGTGAGGAATCAATTTTACCAGCTCGACACTGCTCTCTTGCATATTTTTCATGGTCTGGATAGTATCTTCTTTTATCATCGCATCCTCCTCTTCCTCCAAACTTGTCACGACACCATACTTCTTCTCCATTGTAATACTCTTCAATGCTCTTGGAATCTTGGCACAATGATTGATGCTTTTGATGCCGCTCCTGATAGTAATAGGCAGAAATAAATCTCTTCCTCATAATTCCCTTCAAGATGCAAATGGAGGCAGGCATAGAGGCTGGAAGAATGATGCATGCCAAGGCGAATATAGAGGGAGCAATAGCGTCAAGCATGGAGATGGCAATGACGGTTCATTCATGTCAATTGAGAAACTCACTTTTAGAATCTTGTCCAAGATTTGTTCCCACAAGAAATTCAAAAAAATATGGAAACCAAGCTTGAAAAAGAGTGGGGCCCACACTGACATGCTATTGGGAGGAAGTGAGGCCAATGTTGACATTGTCTATTTTATTATTAGAGTTACCGAAATTTTTATTATTTGGACCATTAATATTTCGGCTGGTTTTATTTATTATGTGGGTTATTAATTGTTGGGCTTTAGTTATTTAAGTTGGTTTTATTTTTATTTATTTTAGCCTAGTCCATTACGGAATTGGAATTGCAAATCGAATGCACTTGGGAGCTAGGGTTACTGCATGAACAGTAACCACAAGTCCTTTTATTTTCTTTTATTATTTTAGTTACAAAGTCCAAGTCCGTTAGGGTTTAGTATTAAAGTAGTATAAATAAGATCATTGGGGTCCAAAATTTGATACCCATACATGACTTTTGATTATAGATAATAAAATTTGAGGTTCTCTTACCTTGTGTTTCTTTACAATTTATATTAATTTCTCTCTTGTTTATTTCAGGGATTTGGTTTATTAATTTCTCTCTTGTATATTTCAGGGATTTGGTTTACTTATCAAGTAGTTGATTGCTTGTGGCATTTACAGGAATTCCTTGTGTTTATTACTCTTTCGTTGCTTAATATTTTTGTTGTGTTTCGAGGTAATTGAGGTATTTACTAAAATCTTATTTGGTTGAATTGATTTCTAATCTTGATGACTTGATTGATTCTTGGAGGTGCTATCTAGCTTAGTTCTGATAGTGTTGTCATATCTTCTTCGTAGCTGCTAGGTATCTTTTCAACTACGTATCCCTTTCTTTTCTGCAATTTAATTTTCTTTGTTCAGAGCATCCAAACAAGTCAAGAGTGCACAACAAATGTATGATGTTTGGAGAGCCAACACTGCATGTAATTAGTCAGGCTTTATTGAATTCAAACAATTTCTTCCTTCATAATGTGTATTGGATATGACTTGAAGCGTTTTATTTACGCATGACTTTTTCAAATTTATAATTCTTGATCAATTCACAACACGACATACAAATAACTCACGAGTAAACGCAACGACTGTTAACTGCAAGCGCACAGTGTACTATGTAGTGTAGTAGTCTAATCAAGGTCGATCCACGGAACAAGGGAAATAAGTACTACCTAATGTCACAACTTACGATTATCTAGGCAAATCAATTAAAAGAAGGTGTAGGGTGATGTCGAAACTAAGAAATAAAATTGCAAACTTAATCTGTGGTTCTATCAATATCTAAAACAATCTAGGAAATCGGGATTCACACAATTACTATCTAGGTTTATTATTCATGGAATCGATTTCTCCTATTGATGTGTGATTGTGGGCAATTGTTTCTAATGTCTTAATTCTCAGCTCTCGCATGTTGAATCAAATATTCAGCAAGATTACTACCTAGCTCTCGCATAGCTTAGCATCAATACTAAACTCATTAAGCACAAAACAATCAATCAAGCCCTAAGAAACTCTCAGCTCTCGCATATTTTAGCATCAATCAATCTATGTTCTTCTAGGTATCATCATATAAATCACGCAGCTCTCGCATGTTGCAATCAATAAGAATCAATCCAAAGTAGAAAATAAATTCGGCACACATAGATTGAACAATCAACACAATCAATTGAATAAACATCAAACCATATATAATAAAGCCATAGAAGTAATTGGCTACATCCCTAATCCTAGATTAGAGAATTAGTTCATCATAATAAAATAGCAAATCATCAATATCTCACAGGAATTCATCAAGTAAACAATTAAACAGAAAGAGAATCGAATAAAAGAGAGAGTAGTGAAGTCGGGTAGCCGATTTGTGTTGGTGATGATGGCGTCGACTTGTGCTCCTTTGGTGACGACTTCTGCTGCAATTGGACTGGTGATTCTGTGACTTTTAAACCCTCAAATCTTGCTGGAAAAAATGTTGAATTGTTGTGGGGAATAACCTTTGAAATTGGATAAGAAATTCGGCACCACCTAGAGGATCCAAAAGAGTGAAAACCCTAACCCTACTATTGTGTGTGACCTAATAACTAACCAATTTGGCAGAGCTTCGCCCTCTGACTATGTCGACCTAGGGGTTCCTTTTATACTGCCTTTAGCTGCTGGAAGTCGGTGGGGCTCTCCTTCTTTGAATGGAAATTGAATTCTTGACTTGCACTCCAAGTTGGACTTTTGCCAGTTTTCTGACACGAACTTTGCATGCCACTTAACTCCTAGAATTCGTTCGAACTGGGAGTTGAGCACTTCTAAAAAGTTATAGATAATTCTCTCATCTTTCTTTCCATAAATAGAACTCATAAATTCGACTTCTTTAGCTCAAGAAATCTGGGAAACACTGGGCCTGGGTCGGCACAGAAAAATCTGCATCCTAGGCTGGATTAAAATAACTACTGCTCCTTGTAGACACGTCCAACAATTATGAAATTTAATCCATAGAAAGCTCTGGAAGTTTATTTTCGTCTCCAATTGATCTCACTTAATTTCGATGCCTAGAACTCCCGAAATCTTCAAAATAGTTGGTTGTGCTCACTGCAGAAAGTTTCCTAAGTTGGGTCTGGTTTCCAAACTTGGCTAAAAAGCATCCATTCTTCAATAAAAATGATAAATTCCTGATAAAAACACTTAATCAGCAAAATTGAAGTACTAATTGACAAAATACATGAAAATACACAATAATATAAAGATTATACACAAAATCAACCAAGAATACATAGTAAAAGCTATTCAAAATCATCATAAAAACACTAACATTTAGATGTTATCAAATCTCCTCGAACTTAAACTTTGCTTGTCCTCAAGCAAATAAAACGAAATAAACCAAATGAGGGTTTTGAGAATCTCCACCAAATCACACAATCAAAAAGAATTCATATCAAGACTTCCAAGATAATCACCAAGAGCTTACAAAAAACATTTAAGATCAAATACCAAGAAAGAGAGAAAATCTTTTGAAAAAGCATCCATGCCATAGTCAGACTTACCCGCACAAGCTTTCACACAAATCACTTAGCAAAAATCGATTCCCAAATGTATGCAAGAATGAATTGACGTCATGAAAATTTGAAAAACTAGTCCCATTGGCAAATTCCAGAACTTAACTCCACTATTATGAATAAACACTCTGAAAAAGATCAATAGGACTTTACAAAGGGTTGTAATGGGGTCTTGGGTAAAGGTTGATCAAAGAAAAAGTATATAGGGAATCAAAGTTGAAAAATTCACTTAAGAAAAGATTGCAATATGCATTATCAAGAGAATGAAAAGATTTCTCAAAGTGCAAGTCTTGAAATAACATCCATCATGTGATCTTCAAATGAAAATTCAACTTGTTTCAGGAACCATTGATTGCGCAATTTCTCATCTCTTTTTCAAATTTTTTCTGATTTTTTTCTTTTTTTTTAATCGACTTTGTCGATTTTCTTTTCTTCTTTTTTTCCTTTTGTTGCACTTGACTTACCATAACATACTTAAAATAATTGAAAGTGCAAACATCTTCAATGCATAGATCTTCTTGGATGTGAAAAGATACGGTACAATTGCACTTATCATAGAAAGAATCTTGATAAAAACATAGAACAAAAATCTCTCAAGGAACTTTGAAAAATAGGGTATGGATAATGAAAGAAAAGAATGGTAGCTATAAGGCTTCAAAGGGTTAAAGGTGGGTAAATATGGGTAAAGAAAGAAAATTTAGCTACCATGATTTAGGCTCAAATGGATTAAACAAGGGATAATGAAAAGGGTAGGCTTTTTATTGGCTTGTTGGTTTAAACAAAGAATGCCTAAATCTGGCCATCACAGGCCCACATGCAAACCCGCATGCTATCCCGAGGGGTATTACTTCCCGCTCGAACCAACCGGTCAACAGCCCCACAGTAGACTTTATTATAATTCGTTATTCTCATTTATTCTTTAAGAGTTGTACCATACGTTATTGTCAAACATCGTTGTGTGGATTTAATATCTTAATCTCAAATCCGGGCCCCAGCCCATAGTCCACCACACAAACCACAAATCTATATCTCATGTGTTTATCATAGCCAAACAAGTCATACTAGACAGGCACAATACATCACATTAGACAAACAGGCCACATAATCAGGCACACCACGTCATAGGTAACATCCACATAATTCACTTTGCAAATAGCAACAACAGCACAACAGGCAAGCATGCATACAGCATTAAAGATCAAACAAATAACCCACTTTATATTCCAAGACAATTAACCGAGCATTGCAGGCAGTAATGCATACAAAGGTTTATAAGTCCTCACCTGGGCCATATTAACTGCCTCGGAAGCCAAAGCCTTAACCCGCCTCAACATTCCTATGTCCATAACGTCCTACGAACATACACCTCATATAAGAAGTTTATTCATGACAATTGAGTAAATGCATATTAATAACATGATCTCGAGTTAAACCAGTGACACTAAGCCCGTTACTAAAGATCAGGGTCTAAATCCAAACAACTCAAATCCCAAGTTCCGTACTTAACTCAACTCTGATTGTAGTCAATAGGGCCTAGAGTGTATTACCTCAAATCTCCAAAATACAACATTGGGCCTAAAGCCCACATCCATATTAGTCATTGGGCCTAAAGCCCATACTTCCAATTATGAGGCCTAAGCCCATATAAACAAGAGTTATTGGGTTTGTTTATATAGTGGGCCTAAAGCCCATCTTAGATTACTTACTCCTTATTGGGCTCATGACCCATATCAACCCAAACCACTATTAAACCCAATCATATATTTTCTTTCGCTTAAAACCCGTTGTTTTTTAAGTCCAAATTAGTATACATACAAGGTTCAATGTATAATCATTGGACTAGGGCTCAGTTTCCTATTTTCCGCTCTAAGGCACACCCAAGCCCAAAGACTTGCCTGGCCTAAGAAACGACCCGCGTCGATAAGTTCCCGGCCACGCGCCTCTAACCTATCACACTCGGTCTTTCACTATTACCATTTATTTTGATACATCGATAAGATGCTTTTACAGTACATGATATGTGCAAGAATTAAATTACAACATTGCCGGAATTACCATTTAATGCCAACTCATGATGCACGCCGGAATAATAACTCACTCGCCGGAACAGTAACCCATTCGCCGAAAACTTCCCGAGCTCGTCGGATTCCGGTGAACCTCGCCGGAAAATTCGCAGAATCACAGAACACTGCTGAAGGCCAAAACAACAACCACATCGAGGTTTAATCTCACAGAAAGAAATCCCATAACTCGAGTTCAAAGTAGATCACCCCAAAACACTTACCACAAGCCAAAACCTCAAGGGCAGTACCAAATCTTCACTGCAAGGCCTCGATTCAACCACAGATTCTGACTCGATATGAACCAACACCGGATTCCAATCTCCATGCTTCATTCTTGTCAAGACTCACCGGACCCAAGCCATGAAGCCTCTGCCCGGAAGAAATCCGCCTCCGGTACACCCAACACCACCAGCAATGAACCATACCCAATTCGTTGCCCGGAACCAAACCCCAACACAAAGCTCATGACACAGAAAGAAACCCGATTAGCAAATCTGTACCGGGTAGTCCATAGCCGTAAAATGAAAGGAAGAAGAACAAAGACGAAGGAGAAGAAATCCGGCGACTTACCCGTGCTCGGCGGTGGCACCACGCCGTACCTCAGGTTCTGCACCACGGAGAACATAACCCTTACTTCCCCGATCTGGCTCTGCCCGGAACCATAGTACAGCACTCAAATTCAATCCACCCCATCAATGAACAGCACAACACAGCACGCAGCCGACCCCCCTGCCATGAGTTCCTCGAACTCGCCACGGCCGGAAACCAAACCAATCAGTCTCGGCACGAACCAAACATAGCCCCCAAACCATTAATTCAACACATGAACCAAACCCGGATTGAAGAAGAAGAGAAGAGAGAGGAAGAGAGAAAATATGAGGACGACGGTGCTTACCCGAGAACAGGAGGCGGCGACGCGAAGGGTATCCTGTATCCGCACCCGAACCAACATCGGCCTCCACTAAAACCACATGCCCGCTCACCAGCAAAACAACAATCCACCAATGACCCAACAACACACGAGTCCATCGCCACCTCGACCACCGCACAAGGCACGGCAATCACCGCCACAAGACAACCGCATCAGACGGCGACACAACCAGCAACAGCTCCCCGCCACGCTGCAAGTCCAAGCCCAGACCTCGAACCAGAAGCCACAACCAGCAGCGACGGCAACTGGGTCAAGGGAAGAAGAAAAGAGATGGTGGCGGCGTTTGTCAGTTGTGGAGAAGAAAAGGCAGTAGCGAGAGAGGGAGAGAAAAATCGAGGAGAAGAAATCGTGGGCGAGGGGTGAGGGAGGCAGCCGAGTTCAGAAGAGAAGAGAGTGAGGAGAGAGGGAAGAAAAGATGCTTTATATACCTAGGGTAAACCTAGGGTTCGGCCGGAGCAAAAACGGCGTCGTTTTGGTTAGCAAAACGGCGTCGTTTCGATTCTTTAACTCCCCAGGTCAACACGCCAAACTCCTCTGGTCAAAACGCATTCAAACTTGAGTTTCATGTACTGGGCTTCCCAAAACTACGTAGTATTGGTCAATACTACTCCAAAACTTGTGTTTTAAACACAAACACAAATAATACTCAATTTTCTACTTTAATCCTGAATAAAGATTAATTTCCACACTAAAAATATTATTACCAAGGAAATAAAATGTTTCCCTTGATCATAAATACCCAGGAATTCTCCAAGAGTAAAATTAGTAATTTAAATTCCAAAAATTTTGAAAATTCCATAAAAATTAAATACCGAAAATTCGGGGCGTTACAGTTCTACCCCACTTAACAAAATTTCGTCCTCGAAATTTATAAATAAGTCAAGCAACCAAGTGCTTAGCTGACACAAAGAAGTATCACCCAGCATCAAAGTACCATTGGCCGAAACTACCAAGAAGGACCATCTTAACCATCAATCACATTTCCAAGTAATAACTCCAACATACCAAGTCAATCATTGACCTAGCCCAACATGATCAATGAAGCATAAGATCAAGCTCTAGCCAAAGAATCTTATCCAATCATAATCAACATTATTAAAACTAGAATCCGAAAATCCATATCATTAATCATCACTCGCCCGAAAATATATATCAAATTCTTTTAATCCGTTAGGCATAACCTCAGACAACGAAACCCAAAATTATCTCCTACGTAACAAGATCATCACTCCCAATGTGAATACCTCAAGACTGAAAATCCATAATCTATCTCATGTTCCAAACCTCAAAGTATTTCCTTTTTCACACACCAATCTAGCCAAAAACGTAAATATCCCGGGTCATACCTTAAGCACTAAAACCCGAACTTTACCGTAGTATCATAGTTATAATACTATACCTTAGATTCCTCAAGACCCAAGCATACTTGCATAACTCATACTTATAACTCTATCGCCCAAGACAAACTTACAAATCTAGCCTCATGACCCAAACATCATCAACATCCACATTAAACTCGTGAACCTAAACCTCAACCAAGTAGTATAATCAAAACCTCCAATTACATCACTGTTAAAAGTCAACCTCAATATGAACACACTATCGGTATCCTCAACCCGCATATAAGCGATAACTTCAACAACAATTCATGATCAAAACTCCTTAATCACATACACCATTAATATCTCCAAACTCATCAGAATTAAATACCTCAAGTATCACTAACAGATTTTCCCCCCCAAATATTCCACTAGATCAACCTCAATTAATTCAAGAAAAATTTTCTCGAACTCCGAACAGGACTTAATGCACAAAAATAATTTCCCAAGTACATTCAAACCTCGAACTCAGATAATCAGACCACAAATAACAAGATCATCAAGATCACAAGAATCATATCTATAAATATCACGCAGATCATCACTTGATAGATGCAACATCCAAACCAGACCAATGGTTCTTACTTGTATTGGCCAGTTCCACACAGACAAGAAACAGAAACAAAGAATCAAGAGTCTACACCGACTCTAATAGATCAGTGGATACACCACCAAATAAACTTCGTTACAGCCTAAGCTGTAAGGACAAACATGTCATTTCAACGACAATACCGGGTCACTCCGACCCTCAGCAGGTGCGTGTCCTCCACCGGATCCATAGTACGACTCCCTATATGAATGCATATGACAATGCAACAAAAAATTCAAATAAGAGCAGACATATGCACAGAGGATCACTAAACACCTCGGAACATCCCCAAGGATCTAACGCCTGCTCCGCTACCAACTAAAACGCCCGTGTCCCAATTTATTAATATAAGTTATAAACTAATTATAGATTGACCAAATTGTCCTTATTATTCCCGGGAAACCCGTATCCCAAGTTATCCATTAAGGAATGTATAGCATGTGAAGTGACCAAAATGCCCTTCTTCCCGGGAAACAATATCAACAACATAATCAATGAACAGTTATACAAATAAATTACACAACAACGAGTATGCAGCGGAAGACTATACATATGATAACATGTATGCAGTGAACTCTATGGATCCGACCCGAGGAGAGGAAAGCACCGCCACCTGCTGATATGCTCTTCTGATCATCGATCAGCTAACCTGTGTAAAACTGTGAGGGGGTAAGACCAACCACTGTCTCACCGCAGACAAATAAACCAATAATATACAATTACAAATCAACTACAATTACACCGGCATCAAACAACAACAACCTCAATACACAGAGCAAGACATCATCAGACTACATACCATCACTTGTCATTACTTATATTATTATCTTTGTTATTAGGTGTAAATATTTTATTAGGGCCCTCTACTGTGTGCGTCGAGCTCGGTCCCATCTCATGAGACAACCAGGCATAAGCCCAAATAAACCAGGCATGAAGCCCAAACATATCCATAGAGAGAGAGAGACAGAGAGAAAGAGGGAGATAGAAAGGGGGAGATAGAAAGAGGGAGAAAGAACCGGCCATCACAGGCCCACATGCAAACCCGCATACTATCCCGAGGGGTATTACTTCCCGCTCGAACCAACCGGTCAACAGCCCCACAGTAGACTTTATTATAATTCATTATTCTCATTTATTCTTTAAGAGTTGTACCATACGTTATTATCAAACATCGTTGCGTGGATTTAATATCTTAATCTCAAATCCGGGCCCCAGCCCATAGTCCACCACCCAAACCACAAATCTATATCTCATGTGTTTATCATAACCAAACAAGTCATACTAGACAGGCACAATACATCACATCAGACAAACAGGCCACATAATCACGCACACCACGTCATAGGTAACATCCACATAATTCACTTTGCAAATAGCAACAACAGCACAACAGGCAAGCATGCATACAGCATTAAAGATCAAACAAATAACCCACTTTATATTCCATGACAATTAACCGAGCATTGTAGGCAGTAATGCATACAAAGGTTTATAAGTCCTCACCTGGGCCATATTAACTACCTCGGAAGCCAAAGCCTTAACCCGCCTCAACATTCCTATGTCCATAACGTCCTACGAACATACACCTCATATAAGAAGTTTATTCATGACAATTGAGTAAATGCATATTAATAACATGATCTCGAGTTAAACCAGTGACACTAAGCCAGTTACTAAAGATCAGGGTCTAAATCCAAACAACTCAAATCCCAAGTTCTGTACTTAACTTAACTCTGATTGTAGTCAATAGGGCCTAGAGTGTATTACCTCAAATCTCCAAAATACAACATTGGGCCTAAAGCCCACATCCATATTAGTCATTGGGCCTAAAGCCCATACTTCCAATTATTAGGCCTAAGCCCATATAAACAAGAGTTATTGGGTTTATTTATACACTGGGCCTAAAGCCCATCTTAGATTACTTACTCCTTATTGGGCTCATGGCCCATATCAACCCAAACCACTATTAAACCCAATCATATATTTTCTTTCGCTTAAAACCCGTTGTTTTTTAAGTCCAAATTAGTATACATACAAGGTTCAATGTATAATCATTGGACCAGGGCTCAGTTTCCTATTTCCCGCTCTAAGGCACACCCGAGCCCAAAGACTTGCCCGGCCTAAGAAACGACCCTCGTCGATAAGTTCCCGGCCACGCGCCTCTAACCTATCACACTCGGTCTTTCACTATTACCATTTATTTTGATACATCGATAAGATGCTTTTACGGTACATGATATGTGCAAGAGTTAAATTACAACATTGCCGGAATTACCATTTAATGCCAACTCATGATGCACGCCGGAATAATAACTCACTCGCCGGAACAGTAACCCATTTGCCAAAAACTTCCCGAGCTCGTCGGATTCCGGTGAACCTCGCCGGAAAATTCACAGAATCACAAAACACTGCTGAAGGCAAAAACAACAACCACATCGAGGTTTAATCTCACAGAAAGAAATCCCATAACTCGAGTTCAAAGTAGATCACCCCAAAACACTTACCACAAGCCAAAACCTCATGGGCAATACCAAATCTTCACTGCAAGGCCTCGATTCAACCACAGATTCTGACTCGATACGAACCAACACCGGATTCCAATCTCCATGCTTCATTCTTGTCAAGACTCACCGGACCCAAGCCATGAAGCCTCTGCCCGGAAGAAATCCGCCTCCGGTACACCCAACAACACCAGCAATGAACCATACCCAATTCGTTGCCCGGAACCAAACCCCAACACAAAGCTCATGACACAGAAAGAAACCCGATTAGCAAAACTGTATCGGGTAGTCCACAGCCGTAAAACGAAAGGAAGAAGAACAAAGAAGAAGGAGAAGAAATCCGGCGACTTACCCGTGCTCGGCGGTGGCAGCACGCCGTACCTCAGGTTCTGCACCACGGAGAACATAACCCTTACTGCCCCGATCTGGCTCTGCCCGGAACCATAGTACATCACTCAAATCCAATCCACCCCATCAATGAACAGCACAACACAACACGCAGCCAACCCCTCTGCCATGAGTTCCTCGAACTCGCCACGGCTGGAAACCAAACCAATCAGTCTCGGCACGAACCAAACATAGCCCCCAAACCATTAATTCAACACATGAACCAAACCGGATTGAAGAAGAAGAGAAGAGAGAGGAAGAGAGAAAATATGAGGACGACGGTGCTTACCCGAGAACAGGAGGCGGCGACGCGAAGGGTATCCCGTATCCGCACCCGAACCAACATCGGCCTCCACTGAAACCACAAGCCTGCTCACCAGCAAAACAACAATCCACCAATGACCCAACAACACACGAGTCCACCGCCGCCTCGACCACCGCACAAGGCACGGCAATCACCGCCACAAGACAACCGCATCAGACGGCGACACAACCAGCAACAGCTCCCCGCCACGCTGCAAGTCCAAGCCCAGACCTCGAACCAGAAGCCACTACCAGCAACGACGGCAACTGGGTCATGGGAAGAAGAAAAGAGATGGTGGCGGCGTTTGTAAGTTGTGAAGAAGAAAAGGCAGTAGCGAGAGAGGGAGAGAAAAATCGAGGAGAAGAAATCGTGGGCGAGGGGTGAGGGAGGCAGCCGAATTCAGAAGAGAAGAGAGTGAGGAGAGAGGGAAGAAAAGATGCTTTACATACCTAGGGTAAACCTAGGGTTCGGCCGGAGCATAAAACGGCGTCGTTTTGGTTAGCAAAACGGCGTCGTTTCGATTCTTTAACTCCCCAGGTCAACACGCCAAACTCCTCTGGTCAAAACGCATTCAAACTTGAGTTTCATGTACTGGGCTTCCCAAAACTACGTAGTATTGGTCAATACTACTCCAAAACTTGTGTTTTAAACACAAACACAAATAATACTCAATTTTCTACTTTAATCCTGAATAAAGATTAATTTCCACACTAAAAATATTATTACCAAGGAAATAAAATGTTTCCCTTGATCATAAATACCCAGGAATTCTCCAAGAGTAAAATTAGTAATTTAAATTCCAAAAATTTTGAAAATTCCATAAAAATTAAATACCGAAAATTCGGGGTGTTACAGAGCATCTTTCAGAAAAATTTACTTTGAAAAGTTCTGAAAACTTGTTCTAGGACATATATGTGACGTCAAAAATTTGAAAAATAAAGCATAGGGTGTCGAAAAATTGCTAGGCAAAGAATGCTAGAACTTGCATGAATTCATCACAACTAATCATGAACACATGATCCATCAAAAATCAAACTTCTTGGAAATCCTAGTGAGCCCTCCTGGGAGAACTATTCAATACGAATATAGTATCTCAAAGAAAAAAATTTCAAAAACTCAAAGTAACTCTCTTGGTTATCCATCAACAAAAACATCTTGATCATAGAATGGTGGATTTGAAAACAATTTGAAAAACAAAGAAAAATCTTTTTGGTTTTTTTTCGAAATTTTTTATTTTTTGTCGATTTTGGAAATTTTTTTTTTTTTGAAAACGATGTTGAAAAACAATTTTGAAAACAAAAGTTGAAAACAATTTTGAGAAGAATTTTTGAAAAAAAAAGTAATGGCTTTATAAGTAATCTAGAATCAAAAATATGCATACTCAATATATTAAAGTCAAAAACATGCTCTTCATTGACACTAAACAAAAACAGAAACAAACAAATTGCAAAGAAATTTGTTCCCCCTCCTCAAACTTAAATCGGACAATGTCCTCATTTGCAAAGAAAGAAAAGAAACAAAGGGTAAAAAGATAGGAACATAGGAGAAGCACTCTCCTCAAACTTAGATTGAAACATCTATAGCACTTAACAAAAGATAATCCAAGTAAGAGAGAAAGTAAGAATCAACCATAAGAGAGATAGAGAAATCGAAATTGCATTGCCACTGGGTGTTCATGACACCAAAATCAAACACATTTGACATGAAATTTAAATTTCCACGAGGATGACTAGCATTTACTGCATCCTATAAAAGTAAAGACATAAAGCAATAAAAACACAACACATAGAATGATGATGCATGAAACTACTCGGCAAGTTTGTTCTCTATGTTCTCTAGTGTAACGCCCCGAATTTTCATAATTTGATTTTCGGAATTTTTATTCCAATTTTACCCTTGATGAATTTCTGCATTTTTGGACTAGGAAATAAATTATTTTACCTTGGTTATATCGGTATTAAGTCGTTAGTATGGCGGGGAAGCCTTCCGTTGGAATTAAAACGTGTTTCGGGATGAAACGCGGGGTTTACCGTAGTTCTGGTTAAAACTACGTCGTTTTGAGTTTGAAAAAAAAAAGAGTTGACTGAGCAGGCAGGGTTGACCGTGCCCAAGTGAACAACAGCCAGCCAAACCCTAGCGGCCCTTCCCCTCTTCCTTTTTTTTTTTCTCCCTTTCTTTCTTCCTTCTTCTTTC
Source organism: Turnera subulata (assembly GCA_028386065.3). Lineage (NCBI taxonomy): Eukaryota > Viridiplantae > Streptophyta > Magnoliopsida > Malpighiales > Passifloraceae > Turnera > Turnera subulata. The sequence goes on along the minus strand of JAKUCV010002257.1, from coordinate 60,442 downwards.
TCCTCTCTTCCTTCCGCCGCAGCCCCTCTCTTCCTCTCTCTCTCTCTCTCTCTCCCTCATCCTCTTCTCTCCTACAATCCCTCTTTCCCCAAATCGTTACCTACCCCGATTCCCTTTCTCTCTTGGCTTCACTTTTTTTCTTTTGATTCTCCCGCTCGCACGACGCTGCCGCCGCCCCGAATTCTTCCTTTACGCGGCATCGAGGTTGAGTCCACGACGAGCCGCCGTCGCCTTTGGATTCTACGCCGCTGCTGTCGTCACCGGACGAAGAAGAAGGCTCGACGTGACGAGAACCCAGGGGGGGGCGCGGAGAACTCGCGGTTGAGTTCAGGTGTGCGCCGCCGTCGCTGTTCGCGGTAAGTCTCGTCCTCACCTCTCCTTCCTTTTATTTGTTTCTTTGTTTATTTCGGGGGATGTTGAGGCTGTGTTGTTGTTTTGTGGTGGCGGCAGTCCGGCTTGGTGGTTGTGTGGTGTTGTCCGACTGCGGGTTATTTTGGTGTTCGCCGGAGCGGGTTTCTCTGCAGGTGGTGGTTCCGGCCGGCAGTGGTGGGTCTGCTTTCCCTGGGTAAGAATTCATTTACCCATCCCTCCTCTTCAATTCGTTTCGGTATTCCCGTAGTTGTTAGAGGTTGAATTGTTTTTTGTGGGATGCTTTACATCTTGGTAGAATTGTTGCAGTTGTTGTTGGGGTTTGATTTTGGGTGTGGTTCACGAATCTGGTGTCTCTTGTGTACGGATTCAAACTTTACACGGCAGTGCTGTTGTGGAGATTCCAATGAAGTTGACCGGAATCCGGCGAGCATGGGATTTTTCCGGCGAAGGCTCGGGTACTGTTCCGGCGGGCGGAGATTTTTTTCTACTTTTGCACGGTAATTCCGGCTTAGTCCCGGGTTCAACTTTATGTATATGCTTCGTTGTTTCGAAAAACATGTACATTTAAACATTAAAGATATTTAGTGGAATACCGTGTGCGGGGATGTGAGTGTGTGTAGCCAGGAAATTTACCGACATGGGTAGAACCATAGGCCGGGAACATCTGTGCTCGGGATTGACCTTAGAACGGTATTTAGGGAAAACCGGGCCCAGGCCCAACAATCTAACCTTATGGACCCTTGGATAATTCTTAGACTTTAAGAAGTGGGCTTAAAGCCCAATGGCATTAATGGTTAGTTTTGGACTTTAAGGAATGGGCTCTAAGCCCAAATTCATAAATTGGGTTTATTGCGGACTTAAGGAAGTGGGCCTTAGGCTCGAGGAATTGTTCTGGACTTAGATGGGCTTAAGCCCGGTTAACCTTAGGTCCTTGTCTTTGGGGTTTTAGTGAGGAGATATACCTTTTTGGGCTTAGACCCTGAAATTGCATAACCGGGTAGTTTGGGTCAGGTTTCACTCAGTTGAGCATATAGGTATCATGCATGCACGGTTTGTGATAATTGTTTTGTAATTATTGTGTGTGCCGGTATTCAGGCACGGGTAATACTTCGGGAGCTGGAGGATCTGTCTTGGGAAAAGCTCCACAGGATAATCGTCGTTGAGGTGACTTTATAAGTCTTTTTATGTTTGTTTGCATGTGCTTGTTTGATTGGTTTGTTTGAGTTTCATGCCTTGTTTGCTAACATGCCATGATCTGTATTGTGTGCCTGTGTGTTACTAGTTGCCTAATGAGCATAACTTTTTAATTGTTATGGGATATAACATGTGGAGTGATTTTGTGTGATCTTTGTGATGTACTGTGGGTTGGAAACCCGGATGCTTGATTGAGAAAATAATTCACACAACCCTGTTAAATCACAACTCTTGGCACACATGAACTCTTAAGTATGAACAAGAATAATGTACAGTAGAAGATAGGCTACTGTGTGCTGATGACCGGTTGGTTCGAGCGGGAAGTGATACCCCTCGGGTTTGCATGCGGGACAGCATGGTATATGCGGTTTAGCATATGGGTCTGTGATGACCGGTTCTACCTCCCTCCTTCTACCTTCCCCTTTCTACCTCCCTCTTTCTCTCTGTCTCTCTCCCTCTCTCTATGGTGATATTTGGGCTTTATGCCTGGTTATATTGGGCTTTCGCCCTGGTTGTCTCATAAACTGTTTGCTTGTATGTCGTTGGCATGTTAGTACCGGTTATTGTGTGTTTGCTTACTTGTGTTTGTTTCTTTACTTTCCTTTCGAACTTGCTTTGCACACCTACGTAACTAGATTTATACTGCTCACTGAGTAGGCGACTCACATAATCGCCACCGTTGTTTTTCAGACTCTTAGTTAGCGTGCAGTCTCTCTCTTCCTTTCCAGAGTACGGACGTGGTTATTTCAGCAGGTAGCTATGTTTCTTCTCCTGGTTGGATCCATAGAGCCGACTTGCATATTATATTCTTCTTTTGTTTTTATTCTATCCTTATCTTCCGCTGCATTGGATTTTGTTAAGATGTCATTGTTGATTTTGATTACTTTATAGGCGGGTTGTCGGTATTTGATACCTGATGATGTTTCGGCGGATTGCCGGGTTGACTTATGGCTTGATAAGCCGGTTTTCTCCTGTTCTTATGATATCCCGTTTTATTAAGATTTTCATATATTGTTTGGTATTGGATTTCGTGTCCCAGGTTTCAGGAGCATTTTGGTAAATTCCTTTTGATTAAGTATTATATTTGTACAATTGGGACACGGGTGTTTCAGCTTGGTAGCGGAGCATGCTTCAAATCCTTGGTTTTAAAAGTGTTTTTAAACCTTGTTTCCAAAGTGATTTCTGTGTTTAAGCCTGTTTCCAGATTTATAACTTTAAAAGTGTTTTTGACCCATTTGCATTCATGTAGGCGTTGATATGGATCACCAAGGGCAGCACAATGCTGAGGATGACGCCGCTACTCATGTCTCTGACAATGTGTCGGTGAAGCAAGTTCCCATTGGACAGGGGAACAATAATGCAGCAAGGAATAATGCTGCAGGTGGAGGAGAACAGAATGTTGTGCCACCCGTACCACCTGTTGTAGACCCAGCGTTCCAGTAGTATCAGGCCTTTTTGCAGTGGCAACAGTTCCAGCAGTTTCAGCAGCAGCAGCAGGGTGCCTAACCGGTAGCACCTGCTGCAACAGGTGGTATGGAGAGCGGATATAAGTATATGGATAAGTCAGCGGTCAAGGAATTCTCTGGTGAGGAGGGCGAAGCCAAGAAGTTTGATGATTGGTTTCACTAGGTGGAGAATGTCCTGGAGAAGTTCACCTGTGCACCTGAGCACAAGGCTCGATTTGTGGCACACAAGTTCACGGGATATGCATTGACATGGTGGCAGGAACTTGTGGCCAGCCTACCGAAACCTGTGGAGATGCCATGGGGGGATTTCAAGGAGAAATTCTACAAGGAATTTCTCACTATTGGTTTTTTGGAGGAGCAGAAAAAGTAGTTTCTCGAGGTGAAGCAGGGACTAGAGGAGTCGGTGTCAGCATTCAGGATCCGGTTCAACATCCTTCTCTCTTATGCTAGGGAGTTTGTGCCCGATGAGGTGACTAAGTGTTGGCGGTTTGTTAACAGCTTACGTACCGAGTTGGCGTTAGCTGTGGCTGGAGGAGGGCACAAGACTTGGGAGGCAGTTTGTGATGCTGCTTTTGATGCTGAGAGAGTTCAGTTGATCGGGAAGGAGACTCGGACAGTCGAGCAGAGGAAGCAGTCATTTGCTTCGGGACAGAAGAGACATTACTCTGATGCCGGAGATGCAGATTATTCTGGTGGACAGGGTTCTTCTTACCGAGGTTCGAAGAAGTCCCGAGGGCAGAGCTACACGGGTGGACGAGGCAGATCCTCGGAAGGACAGTCCTATCAGTCTGGATCTTAGGAACGGGGTTCCTCGGCACGATTCTCAGGTACATGCTGGTATTGCAATAAGCCGGGACACCAGAAGTCATCTTGTTACAAGTGGATTAAGGATAGTGGTGCCAGTGGTTCCCAGTATACAGTATAGAGTTCTGTGGCTAGTGGTGCTATTTCTTCTGGTCCGGACAGGGGTGGTGGACAGCAGGGTCGAAGTCGCGGGGGTGCGACTCAGTCTGCTGCAGCTCCTAAGGTTTATGCCATCACTCGGGAGGAGGCTGCTGATGCCCTAGAGGTTATAGCAGGTACATTTATAGTTTTTGGTCAGTATGCACATGCTTTAGTTGATCCAGGCTCAACACACTCTTTTGTATCACGTGCATTCATGACCACTCACAACATAGAAGATGATAACCTTAGTAGGCCCCTGAGAGTCTGTTTACCCACTGGTGATATAGTAGTTGTTGATCGAGTTTGTAGAGATGTATCGATAGAGTATGATAGTGAGACTTTTCCTTCTGATCTTGCTGTCATGGACTTGGGAGAGTTTGATGTTATTTTAGGCATGGATTGTTTATCCAGACACCAGGCAGTAGTTGATTGTCGGGCCAGGGATGTGTCTTTGTCTTCTCTATTGGGGCGTAGAATGGTGTTCGTTGGAGAACGAAGAGCCCTATCGGCGTGTTGTATCTCGGCCATCCGAGCTTTCAGGATGATCCGAGAGGGTTGTGATGCTTCTCTAGCCCATGTGGTTGATTCTTCGGTGCCAGTACCTGGAGTGGAGGATATTCCGATTGTTTGGGAGTTTCCTGATGTATTTCCTGATGACTTACCTGGGTTGCCTCCGGAGAGGAAGGTGGAGTATACAGTTGACTTGGTACCGGGAGTTGCACCTATTTATATACCGCCCTACAGAATGGCCCCGACAGAACTTCAGGAGTTGAAGAAACAACTATAGGAGTTGTTGGATAAGGGTTTCAATAAACCGAGCATCTCACCTTAGGGTGCCTCGGTCTTGTTTGTGAAGAAGTAGGATGGCAGTATGCTGATGTGTGTGGACTATAGACAGTTGAACAAGGTGACTGTGAAGAACAAGTATCCTTTGCCTAGGATCGATGACTTGTTCGATCAGTTGCAGGGTGCATCTGTATTCTCGAAGATCGATTTGCAATCTGGTTAACATCAGGTTCGGATTGCAGAGCAAGACATACCGAAGACTGCATTCCGCACTCGGTATGGTCATTATGAGTTTGTGGTTGTTCCATTTGGTCTGACGAATGCACCGGCAGTGTTCATGTGTATGATGCAACAGGTCTTCCATGAATTTCTGGACCGGTTTGTGGTAGTGTTCATTGATGATATTATGGTCTACTCGAGTAGTAAGGCCGAACATAAGGACCACTTGAGACAGGTCTTGCAGAGGTTGAGAGAAGAACAGCTCTATGCCAGGCTCAGCAAGTGTGAGTTTTAGTTGGATGAGGTCGCGTTCCTTGGGCATATTGTGTCCGGTGAGGGCATTAAGGTGGATCCGGGCAAGATTAAGGCAGTCATGGATTGGGAGCCACCGAAGAATGTACCTGAGATACGGAGTTTTCTTGGACTTGCTGGTTATTACCAAAGGTTCATTGAGGGTTTTTCCTTAAATGCGGGTCCTACGACTAAGCTGTTGAGGAAAGAATGTACTTTTGTTTGGGATGACCGTTGTCAGAAGAGTTTTGAGGAGTTGAAGAGTCGGTTGACTTCTGCACCAGTTTTGACTGTTCCGAGACCCGGAGTGGAGTACACGGTGTTCAGTGATGCTTCTGGTTTGGCCTTGGGATTTGTTTTGATGCAGGAGGGTCGGGTGATTGCCTATGCCTCCAGGCAGTTGAGAACTCAGGAGAGGAACTATCTAACCCATGATCTGGAGTTAGCTGTTGTGGTCTTTGCTTTGAAAATCTGGAGACACCATCTATACGGTGAGAAGTGTCGGATTTTCACAAATCATAAGAGTTTGAAGTACATCATGACTCAAAAGGAGCTTAATGTGAGGCACAGACGCTGGATTGAGCTTCTGAAGGATTATGATTGTACTATCGAGTACCATCCGGGCAAGGCCAATGTTGTTGGAGAAGCATTGAGCCGGAAGAGAGTGGCTTCTGCGGATAAGGACCCGGTTTCTTATGCTTTGCCTTCCTTGGTGGAGCTGAGGTCGTTGGATGTGCAGTTGGAGGTGGATGTTACTGGGGCGTTGCTTGCCAGTCTGAGCATCCGACTGACCTTGCGGGATAAGATCACGGAGTTATAGTTTGGTGATCCTCATCTAGCAGAGTTGAGGGATAAGGCTCTCGGTGGAGAGAGTCCTAGTTTCTATGTCCGGGAGGATGGTGCTTTGATGACCAGTGATCGGTTGTGTGTTCCGGAAGTCGATGACCTGAGGAGGTGGATCATGGACGAAGCGCATAACGCGCCATATGCTATGCATCCTGGTAGCACCAAGATGTACCAGAACTTGAAGAGTCATTATTGGTGGCCTGGGATGAAGAAAGATGTTGCGGAGTTTGTGGCTCGTTGTATGACTTGTCAGCAGGTGAAAGCCGAGCATCAGGCTCCTGCCGGCAAGTTGAGATCTTTGACTATTCCGTAGTGGAAGTTGGAGCATATCACTATAGACTTTGTGATCGAGTTACCGAGGACCCGAGGTCGACATGATGCCATCTGGGTCATTGTTGACAGGTTGACCAAGTCATCTCATTTCCTTCCGATTCAGCAGACGGATACAATGGATAAGCTGGCGTTCGGGCATTGTCCGTCTACATGGAGTTCCACTATCCATTGTGTCGGACAGGGATCCGAGGTTTACTTCCCACTTCTAGAAGAGCTTACAGTCAGCTTTGGGTACTAAGCTGAATTTCAGTACTGCATTCCATCCGCAGACCGATGGGCAGTCGGAGAGGACTATACAGACGCTAGAGGATATGCTTAGAGCTTGTGTGCTCAATTTCAGTGGTTCTTGGGATGAGACATTACCGTTGGTCGAGTTTGCCTATAACAACGGGTATCACTCCAGTATCGGTATGGCGCCTTATGAGGCTTTGTATGGGCGGAAGTGTCGTAGTCCAATCTGTTGGGATGAGGAAGGTCTGAGACAGGTGGTTGGTCCGGACCTAGTCCAGGAGACTGTTGATCAGATAGAGCTAGTTAAGTAGTGCATGAGAGCTGCTCAGGACCGGCAAAAGAGTTTTGCTGATAAGCATCATCGGGAGGCGGAGTACAGTGTATGTGACAGAGTTTTCCTCTGTGTTGCTCCCTGGAGAGCTGTTATCCGGTTTGGGAGGAAGGGCAAGTTGAGCCCTCGTTATATTGGTCCTTACGAGATCATGGAGCGGATTGGTCCGCTGGCCTATAGGTTGGCTTTACCGGAGGAGCTGTCGTGCATACATGATGTATTCCATGTTTCGATGTTGAGGCGTTATCGGTCTGGTCCTAGTCATGTTTTATCCCCGACAGAGGTGGAGGTTTCTGAGGACTTGACCTATGTGGAGGAGCCGGTAGAGATTTTGGCTCAGGAGGTGGGGCAGTTGAGGAATCGTACCATCCGTATGTTTCGGGTTAGATGGAGCCGTCATTCCCCAAATGAGACTGCTTAGGAGGTTGAGTCCCATATGAGAGAGCAGTATCCGCATCTGTTCTGATTTCATACCTTGTAATTTCGAGGACGAAATTTTTAATAAGAAGGGTGGAACTGTAACGCCCCGGATTTTCATAATTTGATTTTCAGAATTTTCGGAATTTTTTTTCCAATTTTACCCTTGAGGAATTTCCGGATTTTTGGACTAGGAAATAAATTATTTTACCTTGGTTATATCGGTATTAAGTCGTTAGTATGGCAGGGAAGGCTTCTGTTGGAAATAAAACGTGTTTCAGGATGAAACGCGGGGTTTACCGTAGTTCTAGTTAAAACTACGTCGTTTTGAGTTTGGAAAAAAAAAAGTTGACTGAGCAGGCAGGGTTGACCGCGCCCAACGTTCACTTGGCCGGCCAAACCCTAGTCGCCCTTCCCCTCTTCCTTTTTTCTTTTCTCCCTTCCATTCTTCCTTCTTCTTTCTCCTCTCTTCCTTCCGCCGCAGCCCCTCTCTTCCTCTCTCTCTCTCTCTCTCTCCCTCATCCCCTTCTCCTCTCCTACGATCCCTCTTTCCCCAAATCGTTACCTACCCCGATTCCCTTTCTCTCTTGGCTTCACATTCTTTCTTTTGATTCTCCCGCTCGCACCACGCCGCCGCCGCCCCGAATTCTTCCTCTACGCGGCATCGAGGTCGAGTCCACGACGAGCCGCCGTCGCCTTTGGATTCTACGCCGCTGCTGTCGTCACCGAACGAAGAAGGCTCAACGTGACGAGAACCAGAGGGCGGAGAACTCGAGGTTGAGTTCAGGTGTGCGCTGCCGTCGCCGTTCGCGGTAAGTCTCGTCCTCGCCTCTCCTCCTTTTTATTCGTTTCTTCGTTTATTTCGGGGGATGTTGAGGCTGTGTTATTGTTTTATGGTGGCGGCAGTCCGGCTTGGTGCTTGTGTGGTGTTGTCCGACTGCGGGTTATTTTGGTGTTCGCCGGAGCGGGTTTCTCTGCAGGTGGTGGTTCCGGCCGGCAGTGGTGGGTCTGCTTTCCCGGGGTAAAAATTCATTTACCCATCCCTCTTCTTCAATTCGTTTCGGTATTCCCGTAGTTGTTAGCGGTTGAATTGTTTTTTGTGGGATGCTTTACATCTTGGTAGAATTGTTGCAGTTGTTGTTGGGGTTCGATTTTGGGTGTGGTTCACGATCTGGTGTCTCCTGTGTACGGATTTGAACTTTACGCGGTAGTGCTGTTGTGGAGATTCCAACGAAGTTGACCGGAATCCGGCGAGCTTGGGATTTTTCCGGCGAAGTCTCGGCTACTGTTCCGGCGGACGGAGTTTCTTTTCTACTTTTGCACGGTAATTCCGACTTAGTCCCGGGTTCAACTTTATGTATATGCTTCGTTGTTTCGAAAAACATGTACATTTAAACATTAATGATGTTTAGTGGAATTCCGTGTGCGGGGATGTGAGTGTGTGTAGCCGGGAAATTTACCGACACGGATAGAACCACAGGCCGGGAACATCTGGGCTCAGGACTGACCTTAGAACGGTATTTAGGGAAAACCGGGCCCAGGCCCAACAATCTAACCTTATGGACCCTTGGATAATTCTTAGACTTTAAGAAGTGGGCTTAAAGCCCAATGGCATTAATGGTTAGTTTTGGACTTTAAGGAATGGGGTCTAAGCCCGAATTCATAAATTGGGTTTATTGCGGACTTAAGGAAGTGGGCCTTAGGCTCGAGGAATTGTTCTGGACTTAGATGGGCTTAAGCCCGGTTAACCTTAGGTCCTTGTCTTTGGGGTTTTAGTGAGGAGATATACCTTTTTAGGCTTAGACCCTGAAATTGCATAACCGAGTAGTTTGGGTCAGGTTTCACTTAGTTGAGCATATAGGTATCATGCATGCACGGTTTGTGATAATTGTTTTGTAATTATTGTGTGTGTCGGTATTTAGGCACGGGTAATACCTCGGGAGTTAGAGGATCTGTCTTGGGAAAAGCTCCACAGGATAATCGTCGTTGTGGTGACTTTATAAGTCTTTTTATGTTTGTTTGCTTGTGCTTGTTTGATTGGTTTGTCTGAGTTGCATGCCTTGTTTGCTAACATGCCATGATCTATATTGTGTGCCTGTGTGTTACTAGTTGCCTAATGAGCATGACTTTTTAATTGTTATGGGATATAACATGTGGAGTGATTTTTGTTGATCTGTGTGATGTACTGTGGGTTGGAAACCGGGATGCTTGATTGAGATAATAATTCACACAACCCTGCTAAATCACAACTCTTGGCACACATGAACTCTTAAGTATGAACAAGAATAATGTACAGTAGAAGATAGGCTACTATGTGCTGATGACCGGTTGGTTCGAGCGGGAAGTGATACCCCTCGGGTTTGCAAGCAGGATAGCATGGTATATGCGGTTTAGCATATGGTCTGTGATGACCGGTTCTACCTCCCTCCTTCTACCACTCCCTTTCTACCTCCCTCTGTCTCTCTCTCTCTTTGGTGATATTTGGGCTTTATGCCTGGTTATATTGTGCTTTCCCCCTGGTTGTCTCATGTGATGGGACCGAGCTCGACGCACACAGTAGGAGGCCCTGAATAATAAAAATAATAATAAAACTTAATACACAAACGGATGTAAAATATAAACTGTTTGCTTGTATGTTGTTGGCATGTTAGTACCGGTTATTGTGTGTTTGCTTACTTGTGTTTGTTTCTCTACTTTCCTTTCAAACTTGCTTTGCACATCTACGTAACTAGATTTATACTGCTCACTGAGTAGGCGACTCACATAATCGCCACCGTTGTTTTTTAGAGTCTTAGTTAGCGTGCAGTCTCTCTCTTCCTTTTCGGAGTACGGACGTGGTTATCCCAGCAGGTAGTTGTGTTTCTTCTCCCGGTTAGATCCAAAGAGCCGACTTGTATATCATATTCTTCTTTTGTTTTTATTCTATCCTTATCTTCCGCTGCATTGGATTTTGTTGTGATGTCATTGTTGATTTTGATTACTTTATTGGCGGGTTGCCGGGATTTGATACCTGATGCTGCTTTGGCGGATTGCCGGGTTGACTTATGGCTTGATGACTCTCCCTAACTTATCAACAATGTCAACCAACTTATCCATTTGAGAGAGTAATTCATCGGTGGTCCTGTTGAGAATGGCGATGCCATCGACTTCAGCTTCCCATCCCATAAGAAAGTCGAAAATGTTGGAGGAATCGGACTCCACGGATGATGTATACGATGGTGGCTTACGGTGGATCGGTTGTGTGCTAACACAAAAGCATTCCTCATCAACCTCTTCTTCATCACTAAAAGGATATGGATCAATGGGTTCATGGAGTTCTAGGGCCATTACTGCGGCAACATGCTTATGCACGGTCTCAAGTGCGGGGTTAGAAGGGGTCAAAGTGTAGGGATCTAGGCTAATTCCTATGAATTTTGCGATATGAGTGATCAGCCCTCCACATGCTATCTCGCTTTCTCCTTTGCAAATATGAGCAAAATTTTGCAGCAACCAAAGTCCTCCATTGAGTTTGCACCCGTGTACCATGCAAAAGAGTACAAAAAGCTCATCACATTGCACCTTGCGTGCATCTTTGGTTCTTCCAAAGAAAGAGTGTGCCAAAACTCTGTGTAAATACCTCAGTGCATTGTCCTTAATGCAAGTCATTAGCCAAGCCCTTGAAGCGAGCATATGAAGTACTGCAAAGCGTATTCCACATGACACTTGCATTAAAGCCACAGCTAGGAACTCGCCATCGTTCGGCATCAAAACCAAAAATCTTGTTGAAATCAATTAAGCTCATCTCATAGTCTTTCCTTGCAAGCCGAAACTTGACATAACCGGGATCATGAATGTCCTTGAGATCCACGTCATACCCAAAAGTAGCAAGAAACTCATAAGTAAGCTCCTCCTATGACGGCTCCTTAATCATGCAAAAATCGACTAGTCCTATGTTGGCAAGGTACTTGCCAATCGGCTCCTCAAGATTGTAAGATTCAACCACCTCAAAATCAATGTACCTCATAGGAATTAGAGGTCTCCTAATCAGCTTATCAAACCTAGCGCGATTCTCTCAGAAATCCATCCCGGATTGTACTCGGTAAACTTAGGCATAGGCATAAAGCGTGGGGTATGGTCGGTGATGGTGAAGTTGGGTCGGCAAGGGTTGTTTGTGGGAAAAGTCATCTTGGACTAGGGCTAAAGAGGGTAGGAGACGAAAACAAATCAAAGAAAAACCTAAAGGGTGCTAGGGAAGTGAAGTCGGCCCTAGGGTGTGGAGGTCTAGAGCTTGAATGTTTTGGTTTGGAAAAATATGGGGGGTATGGGTGTGTATTTACAGGCTCTAGAGGCGGTGGAAAAAAGGGTGCTGTGCCGACTTCTAGTTCTATGGGTACTAGGAATCCTCCTCAAACTAGTATTCAAAGTGGGTGTATACCAGGAATCCTACTTCTCCAAGGATTAGAAAATCCTTAAAAAATAAAAAAAACTAAATCCTAATCCTAAAAACTAAAGGAATACTAACCTATATATTTTTGGTGGGTTTAAAGCTCTAAAGTCGGCAGCTAATGGATTGGAAAAATTTTCGGAGTCGGCAAAAATTGCCTCTACTGCTATCGGGTCGGTGCTGGTGTCGGCGTGCCTGCAAGTGCCGGTTGGCGTGCCTGCGGGTGCGTCTTGGTCTCTCGTTGGTGCGCGCTGGCGGGTCGGCTGGGGCGCGCTGGCCTGCGCGTTGGTGTGCCTTTGTGCGTGCTAGTGCGCGGGTGGTGCGTCTTGGCTAGCCCGTTGGTGCGCTACTTGTCCTCCTTATGCACCAATGGTACGTAAAAACCCAATTTTTTTATTTTTCGATTTTTTTTTGTATTTTTGTATTTTTATCTTTTTAATAAATTATAAAAAAGCGAAAAATCCTAGGGTGCTAGAAAAATAAAGAAAATTCTAAAAACTAATCCTAAAAATTGTCTCCTCTAATTTAGCCTAGTTTGTTATGAGCTTGACATCGGAACCTAAGGGTAAGTGCTAAATCTATATGAACGTATCAAAACAAATAAAATCCAACAAAGCACTCAAGCAAATCATAACACAAATTACGCAGAAAAGTAAAAGTTTGAGTTTAAGGAAAGCTTCTCTGATTAATTTGATGAAGAATTCGTCTTGACCCTTCCAATGTGGTTGATCTCTCCTCGAAAAATTCCTTCTTTCTTGCAATCTGCATCGACTCAAAAACAAAAACAAAAATTAATGAAAATAAAAGACTTAAAACACTAAACTATTTTAAATTGTGGGTTGCCTCCCACATAGCGCTTCTTTACTGTCGTCTTAGCTAGACTGGATGGACGGGCGGTTGTGGTGGATCATGAAGCTTTTCGGTGAATCGCCTTCCGATTGTAGACTTTCAACCTTTGACCATTCACTTTGAAGATTCCACTTCTTTCACTCCATATATCAACTGCTCCATTTTGATAGACCTTCTTTACAACAAAAGTCCCGACCATCGCAACCTCAGCTTCCCAGAAAATAACTTCAATCTCGAATTATATAGCAAAAATTGGTCACCTTCCTTGATTTCGCGCCGAATGATGTGCTTATCGTGCCACTTCTTTGTTCTTTCTTTGTAGATCTTTGCATTTTGATAGGCATCTAATCGCTATCCTTCGAGCTCATCAAGTTGAAGTAGACGTCTTTCCCCAGCTTTCTTCAAGTCAAAGTTAAGAGCCTTTATTGCCCAATAAGCTTTGTGCTGGATTTCTACAGGCAGGTGGCATGACTTTCCATAGACCAACTTGGAGGGAGTGGTCCCTATTCGCGTCTTGTATACAGTTCGGTATGCCCATAATGCATCGTCTAACTTTGATGACCAATCCTTTCGGTTAGGATTCTTTGTCTTCTCTAGTATCCTCTTGATTTCCCGGTTTGAAATCTCAGCTTGTCCACTTGTTTGTGGATGATATGGTGTTGCGACCTTGTGCTTCACTCCGTACTTCCTCAATAACTCCTCAAACCTTTTATTGCAAAAGTGTGTCCCTCCATCACTAATGATAGTGTGCGGGGTTCCAAATCTGGTGAAAATATTCTTCCTGAGGAAATTAATGACTGTCTTTCCATCATCATGGGGCACTGCGACTGCTTCCACCCACTTAGACACGTAGTGTACCGCAACTAGGATGTATCGACTGTTGAATGATGCGGGGAACGGCCCCATAAAATCAATACCTCAAATAGCTCTACTTCTTAAATTCCTTGTTGTGGCATCTCATTCCTCTTGCTGATATTTCCAGTCCTTTGGCACTTATCACATGCCTTCACAAAAGATTTCGCATCAAAAAACATCGAAGGCCAATAAAATCCCGATTGCAATACCTTCGTGGCAGTTTTCCATGCACCAAAATGTCCTCCGTAAGGTGCGGCATGACACTGCTCCAGAATTGCCTTACTTTCATCTTCAGGAATGCATCTTCGAACGATGTTGTCATTGCACCTCTTGAAAAGTAACGGCTCTTCCCAAAAATATTCTCGTACGTCAGCAAGAAATTTTTCCTTTTGATGCCATAAAATCCCCGGTGGTAGAATTCCACTTACAAGATAGTTGACGAAGTCGGCGTACCAAGGAGATTCCTTAGTGGAAATCGCATTCACCACGGCGAGGTAATTGTCCGGCAGTGCGTCATTGATCGGCTTCTCCTCTTCTTGCGTCTCGTCTTTCTCCAATTGAAATCTTGATAAATGATCAGCAACTAAGTTCTCCGTTCCTTTCTTGTCCCTGATCTCTAGGTCGAATTCTTGCAACATAAGAATCCATCAAAGAAGTCGTGGTTTCGCATCTTTCTTCTGGAGCAAATACTTCAATGCAGCGTGGTCCGTGTGAACAATCACCTTGGAACCCAAAAGGTAACTCCTGAACTTGTGAATTGCGAATACAACAGCTAATAACTCCTTCTCCGTAGTTGCATAATTAACTTGAGCACCATCTAGAGTCTTGCTTGCATAATAAATGGCGTGCATCTTCCCATCTTGGCGTTGTCCTAAGACTGCACCTACAGCATAGTCGCTTGCATCACACATTATCTCGAATGAAAGTGAATAATCAGGAGGTTGAATGATGGGTGCCGAAATCAGCTCCTTCTTGAGCTTGTCGAATGCTTCTATACAGTGTTCATCAAAGACAAAAGGCACATCTTTATTCAAGAGATTAGTAAGAGGTTTGGCTACGAGAAATCCTTAATGAATCTTCTGTAAAATCCGGCATGTCCAAGAAAATTACAAATCGCCCTGACTGAATTCGGTGGAGGTAAGGTCTCTATCACATCTATCTTGGCTCTGTCTACTTCAATCCCGCATTCGGAAACTAAATGTCCAAGAACAATTCCTTCTTGTACCATAAAATGGCATTTTTCCCAATTAAGCACCAAATTAGTCTCCTCACATCTTGTAAGTACCTTCGATAGGTTAGATAAACAAAACTCAAATGTCTTCCCGTAGACGAAAAAGTTATCCATGAAAACCTCCATAATCTTCTCTATGTAGTCAGAGAAAATCGCCATCATGCATCTCTGAAAAGTGGCTGGTGCGTTGCACAACCCAAAAGGCATCCGTCGATATGCAAAAGTTCCATACGGACAAGTGAACGTCATCTTCTCTTGATCATTCGGGTGAATAGGTATTTGAAAGAATCCCGAATATCCGTCCAAATAGCAATAATAAGAATGCTTAGCCAGTTGCTCAAGCATTTGATCAATAAACGGCAGTGGAAAGTGATCCTTGCGCGTAGCACTGTTCAGCTTCCTATAATCAGTACACATTCTCCATCCTGTAACAGTCCTCGTAGGAATCAACTCGTCATCCTTGTTCTTGACCACTGTCATTCCTCCTTTCTTCGGTACCACGTGAACTGGGGCTACCCATTCACTGTCAGAAATCGGATAAATAATCCCTACATCAAGAAGCTTAAGAATCTCCTTTTTCACAACTTCCTTCATATTCTCATTAAGCCTCCATTGACTTTCAATGCTCGGTTTGCTACCTTCCTCAAGAAAAATCCGATGCATGCAGAATGTAGGACTAATTCCCTTGAAGTCCTCAACAGCATATCCAATTGCTTTTCTATGCTTCCTAAGCACATCAAGTAGTATCTCCTCCTCTACTTTACTCAACTCGGCATTGATAATAATTGGATATGTAGAGTCGGGACCTAAGAATGCATACCGTAGTTTAGATGGTAATGGTTTCAGCTCTACCTTTGGCGCGCTCCGAACTTCATTTTTCTTTTCTTCTCCAATCAACTCATAGCTCTTATCTTCGGTCGCTTCCAATGGTGGCATGGATTGCAAAATTTCTGCACTTTGGGCAATCTCCAAGTCGTCATCATCAGTAGTGCCACTCGTCACCAAACAGTTCAAGAGTGGATCATCACTACTTGCTACTTTGCTCACTTCCTTCACGGCATCATCAATAAAATCAACTCGGAAACAACTGTCTTCTTCAAGTGGTCCTTCGGTTGCACGGAAGACATTGGACTCGATTTTCTCATTCCCAATCCGTAGAGTAAGCTTTCCATCACAAACATCAATTTGAGCTCCAGCAGTAGCTAAGAATGGCCTCCCAAGAATAATCGACATTTGAAAATCAATCTCCATGTCGAGCACCACAAAATCAACTGGTACAAAGAACTTCCCAACCTTTATTAGAATATCCTCCAACATCCCCATTGGACATTTGAAAGATCGATCCGCAAGCTGAAGAGAGATGGTAGTCGGCTTCATATCTCCAATATCTAGCTTCTCAGCAATTCGCTTCGGAATAAGACTAACACTGACTCCTAAATCACATAGAGCTCGCTCAAAGCACATAGAACCAATATTGCAAGGAATAGAGAAACTTCCAAGGTCTTTCAGTTTCGGCGGCAGCTTGTTCTCCAGGATTGCACTGCAATCCTCCGTCAAAGCCACTGTCTCGCAATCTTCTAGCTTCTCTTTCCTGGAAAGAATTTCTTTGATAAACTTAGCATAAGCAGGCATTTGAGAAATCACTTCAGTAAATAGAACACTAATATGCAATTTCTTTAAATGTTCAAGAAATCTCCCGAATTGTTCGTCTTTTTTGCCCTGCTGAAGTCGCTGAGGGAATGGAACCGGTGGTTCATAAGCTTTGACTTCAGGCCATATTTCCTTCGGTTGCTCTCTTTTCTGCTTCGCTAGCTTCCACTTGGGAATCCACTTCTCTTGCTCTTGCTTCTTCTCCTCTGCTCCCTTTTCAGGTAACTGCTTCTCCACTTTTGGCTACTTTCTTCTTCTTGCTTAATGATGGTGTCGGCTTCATCTTCTTTAGGTGGACAGGGATCATCTAATTGTTTGCCGCTTCTAAGTGCTACAGCCTTGACTTGCTCTCTCGGATTAACTGTGGGCTGTCCCGGTAGGTTTCCTGGTGTCCTCATAATCGCCTCTGCTTGCTGCGAAAGAAGCATCTCAAGCATCTTCGAGTGAGTCTTTATATTCGCCATCCGATTGTTGAATCCTTGCATCATCTCCGTTTGCATACGTTGAGTCTCCAATATGGCTTTCATCATAGACGTAAGATCCATGTCTTGATTCTTCAGAATTTGCATGCTTGAACTCTTTTGCCCATAATCGTTCCTTTGAAAGTTGCCTTGCTGGTTCAGGTTGGTCTCCCTCCACGGGAAATTAGGATGATTCCTCCATTCCGGATTGTGTGTGTTGGTGTAGGGTCCTCGTTGTTGTTGGCGTTGATGAATGTAGTTCATCAGCTCAATCGTCAAATTGTCTCCGGTTGGACAATTCATTGAATTGTGTCCAGCACCTGCACATTTATCACAAATTAAACTCGTCATAACAGCACCAACACATGATTTCACCTACTGACTCAAAGATCTATCTTCGAATTAAGCATTGTCACTGTCTCCACTTCCAGAATTCCAACTACTCGCTTGTTGTTTGATCGTGAAGAGCTCTGGTACCTATTACTCGCCATCGTCTCCAACTTCCGATACGCCACATTGGGTGCTTGCTCCATGAATGCCCTCCTGAAGCTGCGTCCAAACTCATGCGCAATGGCTCATTTAAACCATTAAAGAACGATTGAACTACAAGCCATTCGGGTAATCCATGTGGGCATCCTTGAATAAGATCCTTGTAACGTTCCCATGCTTCACAGAAACTTTCTCCATCGTATTGAGTGAATGATGTAATCTTGCTCCGGATACATGCTGCTTTATCAGGTGGATAGTATTTGGCAAGAAAAGCATTTGAAAGCTCCTCCCACGTCTTGTATGTTTCAGCTGCTCCTGACTTCAACCACTTCTTAGCTTTGCCTTGCAAAGAAAACGGGAATAATCGAAGTCGAATTGCATCATCAGTCGCCCCATTGATCTTGATCAAATCACAAATCTCCATAAACGTCTGTAGATATTGATTCGGGTCCTCATTATCCAAGCCTCCAAATTGTTCCTATTGCACCATGTGAATGAGTGCTGTCTTCAGTTCGAAATTGTTGGCATTGATCGCTGGCCTTGCAATGCTCGACTGCATGATATCCAAACTCGGTATTGCGTAGTCACGCAATGTCTTGTTTCCTTCTTCTGCCATGATAACTGTCTCGAAATTATCTGCTACAACTTCTGCTTCCTCTTCTAATTCAGTGTCTTGAAGAAACTCCACAGGCTCTACAACTTGCTTCTGCTTTCGCTTGTTCGCCTGTAATTGCTTGTGTAATGTTCTCTCGATCTCCGCATTGATCTCAGGAAATGGACTCGATGAAGCACTACGTCTCGTCTTGGGCATCAACCAAAATCGACAACACTATATAAAAAAAAAAGAAACAAAAATTAATTAAATAAAATAAAAAGAAATAAAAAGAAACTAATGCGAAAAATAAAACCTAAAGTAATCTAGCTGCAATCTCAATAGTATTCAAACCGTTTGTTCCCCGGCAACGGCGCCAGAAAAGCTTAAAGTGTTTTATTTACGCGTGACTTTTTCAAATTTATAATTTTTTATCAATTCACAACACGACACACAAATAACTCACTAGTAAACGCAACGATTGTTAACTGCAAGTGCACAGTGTACTATGTAGTGTAGTAGTCTAATCAAGGTCGATCCACGGAACAAGGGAAATAAGTACTACCTAAAGTCACAACTTATGATTATCTAGGCAAATCAATTAAAAGATGGTGTAGGGTGATGTCGAAACTAAGAAATAAAATTGCACACTTAATCTAACGTGTGGTTCTATCAATATCTAAAAAAATTTAGGAATCGGGGTTCACACAATTACTATCTAGGTTTATTATTCATAGAATCGATATCTCCTATTGATGTGTGATTGTGGGTAATTGTTTCTAATGCCTTAATTCTCAGCTCTCGCATGTTGAATCAAAGATTCAGCAAGATAACTACCTAGCTCTCGCATAGCCTAGCATCAATACTAAACTCATTAAGCACAAAACAATCAATCAAGCCCTAAGAAACTATCAACTCTCGCATATTTTAGCATCAATCAATCTATGCTCTTCTAGGTACCATCATATAAATCACGCAGCTCTCGCATGTTGCAATCAATAAGAATCTGTGAGTTTCCCTAGAGCTATTATGACACTCATAACAAACACAATATGCAGCGGAAACAAGGAAACTTAACCAAGAACCAAGTGAAGCATGCATAAACCGTATAACAAAATTTTCGTACCTGTAGTATTAGGATCTTTCACCTAAATGCTGGACGGAATCAGCAAGAGCAAAACAATGGCCTGGCTCCTCTACGGTATCCACACGAACCGTGATTGGCTTGAAATCATCCTACAAATCAAACCTCGAGCACTCGGACAGATGTGCTAGCAAGAGTAAACCGGAAGCAACAACCTTATGGTGTTTGTGTGTATGGTTATCTTCTTTCTTTCACAAAGAATGAAGAAGAGGTGTGTGTGGTGTTTTCTCTGAATTTTGCAGAAGCAAAACGTGAGAGAGAGGGAGCAGAATATAGAGAGTGATCAGATCACCACAAAGTGCCCAATCCCACTCATAAAAGTCCATTAGCATAATGGCCAACATAAGGCCCCATTAGGTGACAAGATAATGGCATTCATTATCATGCCTCCACTAATGGACAACCTGAAAACACACCACCTTACCACTAATGTCTGGCCAATTATTCAGCTAATAATTGTGCCAAAACTGACCCTGGTTCAACCACGGTCCAACCACGGTTCAACCATACCCGGTCCAACCATGGTCCAACCACGGTTCAACCATCTGCTCGAATCAACGGCTCTATGTGTGTGACCCTGTAGGCACTTGTAACATCCGGCAATAATCGTAAAATCTCATTTTACAATTATAAGCAAAGAGCGGCGTCTAGCAACACATCATTGCTTCCCGAACGACAAGATCAGTACTGATTCTCTATGCCTCGGAACATGTCATCGTCCTTTCGTCCCATTATCAAGATCAAACACGAGTCATGGAATATGTCAATCTCGTATGTGTTTTAATCTATGTTTCTTGATCCCCGAGTTAACTGTATAAAACGGATACCCGTGATATCACCATATCACTTAATCCGAGCATGGCCATGCATTTAACAGTTCAACTCTATCAAGAAACCATATGATAATATGCCCGTTATATGGGTCGAACGAATCCCGTCTTGATCAATCAAAACCCACTACATACTCGTCATATACCCAATGATTTCAGTTACGGGTGACTAGGAATAATATCAAAGCACATGATTCATATGTTGGATACCTTGACGATCTCAGGTCGAAGGACAATACATCTATAAGAAACACTAATGACATACATATAACGTTCCATGTAGTGTTCTTATGTGGGTCGGTCTGGTCCACAAGTTCTCTAACTTGTACCCGTATGTAGAATTCATATCACATATAAATTCTCAACATACGCTAGTCTTAATTTATTATTACAACCCGTCCGTAATAATAACCGACTAGGGACATTTAAGAATATACATATCAAGTAAATATACACTAGGGTTATAAATATGTGCAAGCAATTATCTCATAATCATATTTATTGGAATTACCTCAAAGTATATACTTGACTACAATCATCCATAGATTGGCTTTTGGGCATATAACTAACAATCTCCCACTTGCACTAAAGCCAATCATACATGTATCTAATACCTATGGATGCGCAATGACCATCATGCTTCTTCTGCGTGAGTGGCTTCGTCAAGGGATCTGCTACATTGTTCTCAGAAGGAACTCTGCACAGCCTGACATCGCCTCTATCTATGATCTCTCGAATAAGATGATAGCATCGGAGAATATGTTTGGATCTTTGGTGGTATCTAGGTTCTTGAGCTTGTGCGATTGTTCCATTGTTGTCACAAAAGAGCTCAATCAGACTCTCAATGCTAGGAACCACCCCGAGTTCAGTTACGAACTTCTTAATCCAAACAGCCTCTTTCGCTGCATCTGAGGCTGCAATGTACTCAGCCTCGGTCGTAGAATCTGCAACTGTCTCTTGCTTAGAACTCTTCCAGCATACAGCACCACCTCCAAGACAAAACACATATCCTGATTGCGATCTGAAGTCATCCCTGTCGGTTTGGAAGCTAGCATCGGTGTAACCCTTTACAACGAGCTCATCAACGCTTCCGTAAACCAGGAATGCATCCTTAGTTCTTCTCAAGTACTTAAGGATGTTCTTAACCGCTATCCAGTGACTCTCACCGGGATCAGATTGGTACCTGCTCGTGACACTCAGAGCATAAGCGACATCCGGTCGAGTACATAGCATGGCGTACATGATAGATCCTATTGCCGAAGCATAAGGGATTTGACTCATCCGCTCTCTCTCGTTAGATGTACTAGGACATTGACTCTTTGAGAGAGAAACGCCATGTGACATGGGCAAGAATCCCTTCTTGGAATTCTCCATGCTAAACCTCTTTAGCACCTTGTCAATATACGTACTCTGACTTAGCCCGAGAAGCCTTTTAGATCTATCTCTATAGATCTTTATGCCTAACACACAGGCAGCTTCTCCTAAGTCCTTCATTGAGAAAGTCTTTCTTAACCAAGCCTTTACAGACTGTAGTGTCAGAATGTCATTCCCAATGAGCAGAATGTCGTCAACATATAACAACAAGAAAACTACAGTGCTCCCACTAACCTTCTTGTAAACACATGGTTCATCTTCATTTTTGATGAAACCAAACTCTTTGATTACATCATTAAAACAAAGATTCCAACTCCTTGAAGCTTGCTTAAGTCCATAAATGGACCTTTGCAATTTGCATACCATATTGGCATTCTTTGGATCGACAAAACCCTCAGGCTGTGTCATATACACATCCTCTAGAAGATTTCCATTAAGGAAAGCGGTTTTGACATCCATTTGCCATATCTCATAATCATGGTATGCGGCTATAGCCAAAAGAATCCGGATGGATTTAATCATGGCAACTGGTGAGAAGGTTTCATCATAGTCTATACCTTGAACTTGTTTGAAACCTTTTGCAACAAACCGCCCTTTATAGGTAATCACATTACCATCCATGTCGGTCTTTTTCTTAAAGACCCACTTGCACCTTATGGGTTTTACCCCTTCGGGTGGATCAACCAAGGTCCATACCTTGTTTTGATACATGGATTCCATTTCCGAATTCATGGCTTCTAGCCACTTCTGGGAGTCCGGACCCGTAACGGCCTGCTGATAGGTAGTGGGCTCATCCTCATCTATGAGCATCACTTCACCGGTATGAGTCACGAGAAATCCATATCTCTCGGGCTCATGCCGAATCCTACCTGACCTACACGGTCCGCATGTTACAGGAACAGGATTCTCGTCCACAACACCTTGTGGTTCCTGTACTTGTTCCATCTCAGTCTCTAGATTTCGAACTTCTTCGAGTTCTATTTTCCTCCCACGGATTCCTCTAGAAATGAACTCTCTTTCTAGAAAAATTGCAGTCCGAGCAACAAACACTTTGTGGTCGGTGGGATTATAGAAGTTATACCCTCTAGTTTCCTTAGGGTAACCTACAAATAGGCACTTCTCGGATTTTGGGCCAAGTTTATCTGAAGCTTCACGTCTCACGTAAGCCTCACAACCCCAAATCCTCATAAAAGACAAATTGGGACGCTTCCCAGTCCATATCTCATATGGTGTCTTTTCGACCGATTTAGACGGAATATTGTTTAGTGTTAAAGCAGCAGTCAATAAAGCATGTCCCCAGAAGGAAGGAGGAAGGTCAGCCTGACTCATCATCGAACGAACCATGTCCAACAAGGTTCGGTTCCTCCTTTCGGATACACCATTCCATTGAGGCGTACTCGGTGGAGTGAGTTGTGATACTATACCACAATCCCTTTGATAGTCAAGAAAAACTCGATCTAAATATTCACCGCCTCGATCTGATCGAAGCATCTTAATACTTTTCCCGAGTTGATTCTGTACTTCATTCTTAAATTCTTTGAACTTTTCAAAGGATTCCGACTTGTGTCTCATTGGATACACATAGCCGTATCTACTGAAGTCATCAGTAAACGTAATGAAGTATCGAAAGCCACCTCTAGCATGTGTAGACATTGGTCCGCATACATCAGTATGAATGAGCCCTAATAAGTCCGAGGCTCTTTCACCTTTACCCTTAAAGGGAGCCTTAGTCATTTTGCCTAGCAAACATGACTCACATGTCTCATATGATTCAAAATCAAATGAGTCTAGTAATCCATCTTTATGGAGTTTCGTAATGCGAGTCTCGTTTATATGGCCTAAACGACAGTGCCATAAGTAGGTTTCATTAGAATCGCTCATTCTAACCTTCTTCGTATTAACGTTATAGATCGGCATCTCAAGGTTTAGAACATACAATCCATTGCTTAAATTTGCACCACCATAATATACATCATTGAAATAAATTGAACAACATTTGTTCTTTATTACAAATTTTTTCTTAAAGACCCACTTGCACCCTATGGGTTTTACCCCTTCGGGTGGATCAACCAAGGTCCATACCTTGTTTTGATACATGGATTCCATTTCCGAATTCATGGCTTCTAGCCACTTCTGGGAGTCCGGACCCGTAACGGCCTGCTGATAGGTAGTGGGCTCATCCTCATCTATGAGCATCACTTCACCGGTATGAGTTACGAGAAATCCATATCTCTCGGGCTCATGCCGAATCCTACCTGACCTACACGGTCCGCATGTTACAGGAACAGGATTCTCGTCCACAACACCTTGTGGTTTCTGTACTTGTTCCATCTCAGTCTCTAGATTTCGAACTTCTTCGAGTTCTATTTTCCTCCCACGGATTCCTCTAGAAATGAACTCTCTTTCTAGAAAAATTGCAGTCCGAGCAACAAACACTTTGTGGTCGGTGGGATTATAGAAGTTATACCCTCTAGTTTCCTTAGGGTAACCTACAAATAGGCACTTCTCGGATTTTGGGCCAAGTTTATCTGAAGCTTCATGTCTCACGTAAGCCTCACAACCCCAAATCCTCATAAAAGACAAATTGGGACGCTTCCCAGTCCATACCTCATATGGTGTCTTTTCGACCGATTTAGACGGAATATTGTTTAGTGTTAAAGCAGCAGTCAATAAAGCATGTCCCCAGAAGGAAGGAGGAAGGTCAGCCTGACTCATCATCGAACGAACCATGTCCAACAAGGTTCGGTTCCTCCTTTCGGATACACCATTCCATTGAGGCGTACTCGGTGGAGTGAGTTGTGATACTATACCACAATCCCTTTGATAGTCAAGAAAAACTCGGTCGAAATATTCACCGCCTCGATCTGATCGAAGCATCTTAATACTTTTCCCGAGTTGATTCTGTACTTCATTCTTAAATTCTTTGAACTTTTCAAAGGATTCCGACTTGTATCTCATTGGATACACATAGCCGTATCTACTGAAGTCATCAGTAAACGTAATGAAGTATCGAAAGCCACCTCTAGCATGTGTAGACATTGGTCCGCATACATCAGTATGAATGAGCCCTAATAAGTCCGAGGCTCTTTCACCTTTACCCTTAAAGGGAGCCTTAGTCATTTTGCCTAGCAAACATGACTCACATGTCTCATATGATTCAAAATCAAATGAGTCTAGTAATCCATCTTTATGGAGTTTCGCAATGCGAGTCTCGTTTATATGGCCTAAACGACAGTGCCATAAGTAGGTTTCATTAGAATCGCTCATTCTAACCTTCTTCGTATTAACGTTATAGATCGGCATCTCAAGGTTTAGAACATACAATCCATTGCTTAAATTTGCACCACCATAATATACATCATTGAAATAAATTGAACAACATTTGTTCTTTATTACAAATGAAAATCCTTTCTTGTCCAAACAAGATACAGAAATCAAATTCCTGCTTA
>JAKUCV010002257.1:0-33772 GCA_028386065.3 Turnera subulata | reverse complement strand
CATGCATTTAACAGTTCAACTCTATCAAGAAACCATATGATAATATGCCCGTTATATGGGTCGAACGAATCCCGTCTTGATCAATCAAAACCCACTACATACTCGTCATATACCCAATGATTACCCTTATGTCCACCCAGTTACGGGTGACTAGGAATAATATCAAAGCACATGATTCATATGTTGGATACCTTGACGATCTCAGGTCGAAGGATAATACATCTATAAGAAACACTAATGACATACATATAACGTTCCATGTAGTGTTCTTATGTGGGTCGGTCCGGTCCACAAGTTCTCTAACTTGTACCCGTATGTAGAATTCATATCACATATAAATTCTCAACATACGCTAGTCTTAATTTATTATTACAACCCGTCCGTAATAATAACGGACTATGGACATTTAAGAATATACATATCAAGTAAATATACACTAGGGTTATAAATATGTGCAAGCAATTGTCTCATAATCATATTTATTGGAATAACCTCAAAGTATATACATGACTACAATCATCCATAGATTGGCTTTTGGGCATATAACTAACAGAATCAATCCAATGTAGATAATAAATTCGGCACACATAGATTGAACAATCATCACAATCAATTGAATAAACATCAAACCATATATAATAAAGCCATCGAAGTAATTGGCTACATCCCTAATCCTAGATTAGAGAATTAGTTCATCATAATAAAATAGCAAATCATCAATATCTCCCAAGAATTCATCAGGTAAACAATTAAACAGAAAGAGAATCGAATAAAAGAGAGAGTAGTGAAGTCGGGTAGCCGATTTGTGTTGGTGATGATGGCGTCGACTTGTGCTCCTCTGGTGATGACTTCTGCTGCAATTGGACTGGTAATTCTGTGACTTTTAAACCCTCAAATCCTGCTGGAAAAAATATTGAATTGTTGTGGGGAATAACCTTTGAAATTGGATAAGCAATTCGGCACCACCTAGAGGATCCAAAAGAGTGAAAACCCTAACCCTACTAGTGTGTGTGACCTAATAACTAACCAATTCGGCAGAGCTTCGCCCTCTAACTTCTGCCTCCTGAATATGTCGACCTAGGGGGTCCTTTCATACTGCCTTTAGCTGCTGGAAGTCGGTGGGGCTCTCCTTCTTTGAATGGAAATTGAATTCTTGACTTGCACTCCAAGTTGGACTTTTACCTGTTTTCTGACCCGAAACTTGCACGCCAATTAACTCCTTGAAGACGTCCGAACCGGTGGTTGGGAACTTCTACAAAGTTCTAGATAATTCTCTAAGCTTTCTTTTCATAGAAAGAAATCTTCAATTGGACTTCTGTAGCTCAAGATAATTCCGAAACACTGGGTCTGGGTTGGCATAGAAAAATCTGCATCCTTGGCTGGATTACAATAATTACTGCTCCTTGTAGACACGTCCAAAAATTATGAAATTTAATCCACACAAAGCTATGGAGGTCTAGTTTCGTCTCCGATTGGTCTGACTTAATTTTCATGCCTAGAACTCTCGAAATCTTCAAAATAGTCGGCTATGCTCACTGTAGAATGTTTCCTAAATTGGGTTTGGTTTCCAAACTTGGCTAAAAAGCATCCATTCTTCAATAAAAACGATAAATTCCTGATAAAACACTTAATGAGCAAAATTGAAGTACTAATTGACACAATGCATGAAAACACACAATAATATAAAGATTATACACATAATCGACCAAGAATACATAGTAAAAGCCATTCAAAACCATCATAAAAATACTAACATTTAGATGTTATCATTACTCAAATTTAATAGTTGTGACATGAACAATAATTACTGTTTCTACATAATTGTACTATATTGGAATGATTGATATTTGAGTGATTGTTGTTGGATATTGGAGTGATTATTGTTGGATATTGAATTGATTGTTGTTGGATATTGGATTGATTATTGTTGGATATTGGATTGATTGTTGTTTGTGTCATTTATGTGACTGCTTGTGCACGGTTTATATCTATGGTTTATTTCACAAATCTGGACAGACTCACAGCAATGTCTGGCACACATTGTTCTTGGTGTTCTCTTGACTGTATACAGACACGGAGTCGCCATCCAAGTTTATTAGGTAAAACTTAAGAAAAATTCAAAGTTGACTCCGGATAAAGCATTAGTCTCGAACCAAGAAAAGGATTTGGGGATTCGTTTGTTGCGAGCCACCATCTCAACGGAGGCAATGCCGGCAATATTGGTTGCCAAGGTCAATGTGTATGCTTCATAGCCGGATAAATGTAAATGCTTCATGTTGCAAGCAAGCACGCAAACATGATCTATATAGCTTGTGTGTGAAAATGTACATGTGATATGCAATACAGTGCGAAAAGTTAAAGCATTTGAGCGTGCACCTCGTCCACTTGAGACTACCTACGTACTACGTGTGAATGGGTTAAAAGCTCTCGTAGTTGTTCTAAATGGGGATCCCTAAGGCTAACCTAAGTCTTCTTCTAGTATTGGCCCAATCCATACTTAAACGAAATTTTATGTCCCGTGCTAAAGCTAAGAACTTAGTTTTTTCAAAAAACACTTTAGTAAGTGCATGCAATTATTCTTTCTCAGATAGGGTCTCAGGACGAATGTACTTAAGAAAACACATTTGGGCATTAAGAGAGGTCTTCAATGCAAACTTAAGTTATTCCCATGAAAAGATGGAATTTTGTGCATAAAACTCATATATGCAATTTTCAAAGTATTAAAATGAGCAAGTTTTGAAACATGCTTTAGTTAAAAAACTATTTTATGTGTCTAAACTTAGACAAATACATGACGAGAGACATTCTACTTTCTAAGGCCGCTACAAGCATAGAACATTAACAACAAAAAAGGGTGATTGGTGTCAAAACATTCATTTTAGTTCATTCACATTACTTCTGGAAGCATGGTCTTTACCAAATGTATTTAATATTTGAAAAACAAAGCTTTAGTGATTTTTCTCTGAAAACAAGCAATTTTGAAAAGTTGGTTCTTTATGCATCAAAACTCATTTGGAGAAAGATGGGTAGATTTAACAAAAGAGCGCATCTATAAAGATGTTTATGCCCAAATGGATTTGCAAAAAACATCATTGAAAATCATCTTTGAAATCATCATCATTGGAAGACACTTGATATCATCATTGAAATGTACTTAGAAAGCATTTTGATCAACAAAGTTTAGTGATTTTTGCATCGAAGATAGAAGTTAGTTTAGGTCCTATCCTAGTAGACATACCCATTTTATCCTTAGGGACCTCCCTAAGATATAATACTAACAAACAAGCACACAAAGAAACAAATATGCAAAACAAGCAAACAAACAAAAAATTTAGAATGTAGTGGATGCAAAACAAACAATCAACATAAGTCTATAAAAGTAAATGGGTTTCTATATGGACCATTAATGAAAACCGCAATTATTTCGGACAGACGGATATATATCCGGACATTATAACTACATAGCGTTGCTGATTTGCTAAAATAATTTCGGCATTGTAACGTTACGATGGAAACCCGAAAGCGAACATTAGAGGGAGGAAGAGATAACAGCTCTGACCCGCAGAAGGATGCTTAGGTAGACGATAGCTTCGCGCCTGAATTGCAATCTTAGAGGGGGACAAGGGAGGTAGAATAGGGCGAAAGCTCAAACCCTTTAATTTCAACTTAAAGCGGGGCAAGGAGAGGGATAGAAAAAGTGCAAAAACGTGCACTAAGAGAGCGCGACTCTTGGGATGAGTCAAAATGAGGGGAGGAGCTCTCTATTTATAGGCTTAGGCCATGACATGGCCGTAAATATGCAAGTTAGTGGATTTTGGGTTCCATGGCTTCTGGTCAAGGCTTCAGTTCATGGCTTTAGTCTGTGGCTTCAGTTCATGGCTTCAGTTATAGCATTTTGGAAATTCCAAATGGGGCCTGCCCGGTGCTCGAAAAATTTCCAAAATAATAGTGGAGGCTCCTCTCAGTGCAATCTCGTGATTGCTGCAAAAAACGGCTCCTGAGTCAGCCTAGAAGCACGTTTTCTAGAAAAACGGTCATGGCTTCAGGCTAAAACTCCGAAATTCAAAACGGAGCCCCCCAGACCTCAGAAAATTTTTTAAAAATGTGGAAAATTACTTCTTAATGTCTTGAATGCAACAGTTGCAAAAAACGGTTCAAAAAACAGACGAGCAGAGAGTTTTTGTCGAAAAACCAAAAAATCTCATGGCTTCAGGCTAAAACATTTGAAAAAACAAAACTAGGCCCTCCCAGATGCCAAAAAAATTCCATAAAAATTTCAGGAGGTGTGCTCCACCATTGAAAAGCTGATCCGAGAAAAACGGGCATCATCTGCTGTGACTGACCAGCCACCTCCATGACCGGCCTGGTCACAGGACAATGGTCTCCGATTCCCTATTTTTTTCAAAAATTCATTTCGGGACCTTCAAAAATTTAATTCTTCTCAATTCTTTAGCTTATTACTCTCAGATCTCACATGGTAGTTTTGTAGTTGTGTTTTCTTGCTAGTCTTTGCAGAGAAGAAGTCGAATTCAAGGGCATAGAAGCAATCAAACGCAATCCCAAGGACAAAAACGCGAAGAACTCGTGCGGAAACTCCTGCAGCACGCAGTCTCGGTAATTAATTCATATCTCGAGTTCTAGATCTTGGGTTGTTGTAATCTTGGACTCTCTAGAAAGATAGGAGGAAGATCTACAACTTTGCTGTTAAAGCAAGAAACTTAATTGATCATTTGGTTCACTTCAAATCAGCTGCAAGTCGACGCACAGTTTCTGTCCGAAAATCAAGGTAAGTGTTCTAAACTCTTTTCGATTCTAAATCACTCTGATTGTTGCTAATTCGATGCTATGATGATACTGACATGTTCTCTTGAGTGTTTTCTTTGAACCCAAGAACTACGTGGGCTTTGAACCCCACCGGGATACGTAGGAAGTCTCTAGTGGTGGAGATTGTTAGTATCCAGGCATGCAAACTTGACTATCAAGTGCAGCGGAAAGACCCGAAAACTTTGGAGGATCCAAGTGAAGCAACTAAACCGAATAAAAAAAAACAAACACACCTGAAACGGTTAGGATCTTTCACCCATCTGAAGAACCGAATCAGCTAGAGCCGGAAGGATATCCTGCTCCTCTACGGTATCCACACGAACCGTCAATCACCGGCCGGAATCGTCTCACGATCTCCAACCCCCGAGCACTCCCGAACCGTAGTGCTAGCTACGGATTTCCGAGAGCTATATGTGGTGTTTATGGCATCTCTTTCTTTCATAAAGAAGAGAGGAAGAAGTTTGTGTGTTTCTTGCTTTGAAAAACCCAGAATTCAGAATGCAAGAGAGAGTGAGAAGGGTCAAGAGTAATCTGATTACTCTACTCCCAATTAGTGCTAAGAGACAATGGGATAATGGCCAACATATTGGCCCATTATCTTTTATGGTTATGTCTCCACATAACCATGTCTCCACTAATGTACAAACACTCATCACAATACTAATTTGGTCCAATAATTCTGTCAATAATTGAACCAAACCAGCCCAAAATGACCCTGGTCCAATCACGATCGAACCATGGTCCAACCACGGTTCAACCACCTGCTCGAATCAACGATTCTATGTGTGTGACCCTGTAGGCACTTGTAACGTTTGGCAATAATTGTAAACTCTCATTTTACAATTGTAAGCAAAGAGCAGCGTCTAGCAACACATCATTGCTACCCGAACGACAAGATCAGTACTGATTCTATATGCCTCGGAACATGTCATCGTCCTTTCGTCCCATTATCAAGATTAAACCGAGACATGGAAAACGTCAATCTCGTATATGTTCAATCTCGGTTTCTTGATCCTCGAGTTAACCGTGTAAAACGGATACCTATGATATCACCATATCATAATCCGAGCATGGCCATGCATTTCCGGTTCAACTCTATCAAGAAACCATCCGATAATATACCCGTTATATGGGTTGGACGAATCCCCTCTGGATCATACAAAACCCACTACACATTTATCATATACCCAATGATTACACTAAGTATACTTATTTACGAAATATCCAAGAGTAATATCAAAGTATACGACTCATATGTTGGGAACCTTGATGATCACAGGTCTAAGGACAATACATATAAGAACCGGTAATGACAATCATATAACGTTCCATGTAGCGTTCTTATGTGGGCCGGTCTAGTCCACAAGTTCTCTAACTTGTACCCGTATGTAGAATTCGTGTCACATATAAATTCTCAACATACGCTAGTCTTAATTTATTGTTACAACCCATCCATAATAATAATCGACTAGGGACATTTAAGAATATAAAATATTCTAGGGTTATAAATATGTGCAAGCGTTTATCTCATAAACGAAATTTATTGGAATAACCTCAATGTATATACATGACTACAATCATCCATTGATTGGCTTTTGGGCATATTACTAACAATCTCCCACTTGCACTATAGCCAATCATACATGTTTCTAATACCAATGAATACAGCATGACCATCATGCTTCCGCTGTGTGAGAGACTCTGTCAACGGGTCTGTTACATTGTTCTCAGAAGGAACTTTGCACAACCACTATTGTAGAGTCGGTAGATGTTCCCTGCTTGGAACTCTTGCAGCATACAGTACCACCTCCAAGACAAAAACACATAACCTAACCGCGATCTAAAATCATCCCTATCGGTTTGGAAGCTAGCATCTGTGTAATCCTTTACAACAAGCTCATTAATGCTTCCGTAAACCAGGAATGCATCCTTCAGTCCTTCTCAAGTACTTAAGGATGTTCTTAACCGCTATCCAGTGACTCTCACCGGGATCAGATTGGTATCTGCTTGTGACACTCAAAGCATAAGCGACATCCGGTCGAGTACATTGCATGGCATACATGATAGATCCTATTGCAGAAGCATAAGGAATCTTACTCATCCGCTCTCTCTCCTTAGATGTACTAGGACATTGATTCTTTGAGAGAGATATGACATGTGACAAGGGCAAGAATCCTTTCTTGGAATCTTGCATGCTAAACCTCTTTAGCACCTTGTCAATATACGTACTTTGACTTAGCCCTATAAGCGTTTTGGATCTATCTCTATAGATCTTTATACCTAACACTTACGCAGCTTCTCCTAAGTCCTTCGTCGAGAAATTTTCCTAACCAATCCTTTACAGACTGTAGTGTCGGAATGTCATTCCCAATGAGTAGGATGTCGTCAACATACAACAATAAGAAAACAATAGTGCTCCCACTAACCTTTTTGTAAACACATAGTTCATCTTCGTTCTTAATGAAACCAAACACTTTGATCACATCATTAAAACAAAGATTCCAACTCCTAGAAGCTTGCTTCAATCCATAAATGGATCTCTGCAACTTGCATACCATATTGGCTTTCTCTGGATCGACAAAACCTTCAGGTTGTGTCATGTACACATCCTC
The DNA here is from genome assembly GCA_028386065.3 of Turnera subulata. Classification (NCBI taxonomy): domain Eukaryota; kingdom Viridiplantae; phylum Streptophyta; class Magnoliopsida; order Malpighiales; family Passifloraceae; genus Turnera; species Turnera subulata. The sequence continues at coordinate 26,336 of JAKUCV010002257.1, read as the reverse complement.
TAAAGATTTCCGTTAAGGAAAGCGATTTTGACATCCATTTGCCATATTTCATAATCATAGTATGTCGCTATACCCGATAGAATCCGGATGGATTTAACCATGGCAACTGGCAAGAAAGTTTCATCACAGTCAATTCCATGAACTTGCTTGAAACCTTTCGCCACCAATCGCCCTTTATAGGTAATCACATTACCATCCATGTCGGTCTTTTCTTAAAGACCCATTTGCACCCTATGGGTTTTACCACTTCAGGTAGATCAACCAAGGTCCATACCTTGTTCTGATACATGGATTCCATTTCCGAATTCATGGCTTCTAGCCACTTCTTGGAGTCCGGACCCGTAATGGCCTGCTGATAGGAAGTGGGATCTTCCTCATTTATGAGCATCACATCTCCAGTATAAGTCATAAGAAATCCATATCTCTAAGGCTCATATCGAATCCTATCCGACCTACGCTGTCCATGTGTTATAGGTACAGGATTCTCATCCACAACATCTTGTGGTTCCTGTCCTTGTTCCATCTCAGCCTCTAGATCTCGAACTTCTTCGAGTTCTATTTTCCTCCCACTAATTCTTCTAGAAATAAATTCTCTTTCTAGAAAAATAGCAGTCCGAGCAACAAACACTTTGTGGTCGGTGGGATTATAGAAGTAATACCCTTTTGTTTCCTTAGGGTATCCTACAAAGAGGCACTTGTCAGATTTAGGGCCGAGTTTATCTGATGCTTCACGTCTCACTTAAGCCTCACAACCCCAAATCCTCATAAAAGACAAATTGGGACGCTTCCCAGTCCATATCTCATATGGTATCTTTTCGACGGATTTAGATGGAACACGGTTAAGTGTAAATGCAGCACTCAATAATGCATGTCCCCAAAATGAAGAAGGAAGGTCAGCTTGACTCATCATAGAACGAACCATGTCCAACAAGGTTCTATTCCTCCTTTCAGATACACCATTCCATTGAGGCGTACCTTGTGGAGTTAGCTGTGATACTATACCACATTGCTTTAGACGATCAAGAAATTCTCGGCTTAAGTATTCAACTCCTCGATCAGATCAGAGCATTTTAATACTTTTACCGAGTTGATTCTGTACTTCATTCTTGAATTCTTTGAACTTTTCAAAGGATTCTGACTTGTGTCTCATCAGATACACATAGCCATACCTACTGAAATCATCAGTAAATGTAATGAAGTATTGAAATCCACCTCTAGCTTGTGTCGACATCGGTCCACATACATCACTATGTATAAGACCTAACAAGTCCGAAGCCCTTTCACCTTTTACCAGCAAAAGGAGTCTTCGTCATCTTGCCTAACAATCATGACTCACATGTCTCAAATGATTCAAAATCAAATGAGTCTTAAAGTCCATCTTTATGGAGTTTAGATATACGAGTCTCGTTTATGTGGCCCAATCGACAATGCCAAAGATAGGTTTCATTAGAATCATTCAGTCTAACCTTCTTCGTATTAACGTTATAGATAGGCGTTTCTTGGTTTAGAACATACAAACCATTGCTCAAATATGCACCACCATAATAAAATATCATTGAAATAAATAGAACAGCAATTGTTCTTTATTACAAATGAAAAACCTTTCTTGTCAAGACAAGAAACAGAAATCAAATTCCTGTTTATGATTGGTACATAATAACAATTGTCTAGTTCGAAACCAAACCACTCGGTAAGGTAAGATAATAAGTTCCTACGGCTAATGCAGCAACTCTTGCTCCATTTCCCAGACGCAGGTCCATCTTACCCTTTGCCAATCCCCTACTCTTTCTCAGTTCCTTCACATTTACACAAATGTGAAAACCACAGCCGGTATCTAATACCCATGATGCTGAGATAGAGATATTAGCTTCTATAACGAAAATACCTGAAGCGGAAGTCTTACTTCCCTTCTACTTCTTTATCTCTTCAAGGTAAACAGGGCAGGACTTCTTGCAACAGAAGCATTGACCTTTCTTTGCAACACCACCTTTGGGTTTCAACACTTGTGAAGAAGATGCACCAAACTTTTTGGCAAATTTCTTCACCTTGCCCTTACCCTTTCCCTTGCTCTTCCAACCATCATAATGCTGTTGGATTTGTTTGCCTTCATCTGTTGCTCAGCTATTGCTAACATGTTGAGCAACTCAGACAAGGATTTGTCAAGATGATTCATATTGAAGTTTATGACAAATTGGCTATAACTATCCGGCAACGATTGCAGGACTAGATCAACAGCCAACTCCTTCTGCAAAGGAAAACCAAGACCCTCAAGGCTCTCAATGTATCCAATCATTTTGAGCACATGAGGTCTTACGGGTGATGACTCAGCCATCCTGCATTGGAACAATGCCTTAGAGGTCTCAAACCTCTCAGGTGTTCGATCACATCGAACGCCCCCAATTTCTCATGTTGCTTCTAAAACTCAGAGTCCATGGTTATAAGCATAAGACATGATGCATCCAATACATCATCAACATGCTTCTTATAAGCATATCTTACTGCCCTAGGAGCATTAGGTGCCGGTTCATTCGGAACAGGCCCATCAAGGACATACAACCTTTTCTTGTTCGAGGACTTTCCTCGAAATGTGATGCCACTTTAGGAAACCATTTCCATTCAGCTTTCCTTCTCAAGGACCGATTGCAATGATAATGTGATAGTGTTTTTGTGCCATGGAAATTCTACAACGATGATCTACTCACACAAATAAGAGTCATGCATACAAAATCATTTAACAAGGAATTCTATTAAATGATACTCCTAATATATAAATCAAGACAATCATATAAGTAGGCCAAGATCCATATCTCACTACAATATATGTCAACTTTGGTTGATCGCCTACATCATAGCTATTTAGATAGACAACTCTTGTCAATTACATCTCATGTAACTCTTGGATAGTTGAGCGAACAACACTTGTTCTTGTCTATCTCATAGACATTACTCAACTCCTTGCCTCTAAGTCCTTAATCCTATTAAGATGACCTAGTTAAGTCCATACCCACAATAAACAGTTCAGATATTACAATTATCCAGTCGCACCTTGCTAGGATAAACATAGGCACCTTGCTTCGGCAAAACCTACCAAATGTTGATCTAAGCAATGATGAGTGCTTATCATGGAAGGCAACTAAGAACTTAATATTTATATCAACAATTGTTTTCGTGCATAACAATTATGCCATCACATCTTGCTAGGATAAACATTGGCACCTTGCTTTGGCAAAACCTACGAAATGTTGATCTAAGCAATGATGAATACTTGTCAACAATTGTATCCATACATGTCATGCATGTAATTCACAAATTATATATCTCATATACAATAACAAAGCATCATATGCAATATAAGCCGCTACGCAGAGGTAGCATGGCGGTCCCAAAACCTTGGTAATGCACAAGGACATCGATGTCCATTACTGAACATCGATGTCCATTGGCCTCGGGTACTCTAGGACATCGATGTCCAGTCATGAACATCGATGTCATTTGGCCTCTGGAACTCAAGGACATTGATGTCCTGTCATGAACATCGATGTCCTTAAGGCTTTGGAAGTCCAAACTATTTGGCAGAGCTCAAGAACATCGATGTTCAGCTCTTGGACATCGATGTTGGAAGGTTCCAAAGGTTCATTGGCCTCTAGAACTCAAGAACATCGATGTTCAACTCTTGGAGATCGATGTTGGAAAGTTTCGAAGGTCCAAAAACTTGGCAGTAGTTTTAAACATCGATGTCTAACCTTTAAACATTGATGTTTGAGACTCTGGAACACAAGGACATCGATGTTATCAAGTGAACATCGATGTTATTTGGTCTCTGGAATCTCAAATCAATTTCACAAGGCTCTTGGACATCGATGTTCAGTCCTGAACATCGATGTTCATGTGAATATGCCAAGGCCAACCTTTCATAGAACATGCTCGGCCATCTTATGAACATCGATGTCCTGGCCCTGCAGTACTAGAACGACCATCGTTCCTTCCGAAAACCGAAGATCGATTTTCGTTTTGTCGAACCCCTTCGACTTACTGCCAATTACTCCTTGATTGATATCGCATACCAATCAAGTTCTTGTTGTCAAAACACTTTTGACACAAACCAACATCAACATATATAATGAACTCAACATATAATGATCATGCTACATCACATATAACACATCATATATATTTGCATGAACATATCAACATATGCACATAAGTTCGGTTTAGAGCTTCACAAGAGGCTCCGCTACCACTGTTAGTATCCGGGCATGCAAACTTGACTATCAAGTGCAGCGGAAAGACCCGGAAACATTGGAGGATCCAAGTGAAGCAACTAAACCGAACAACAAAAAACAAGCATACTTGAAACGGTTAGGATCTTTCACCTAACTGAAGAACCGAATAAGCTAGAGCCGGAAGGATATCCTGCTCCTCTATGGTATCAACACGAACCGTCAATCACCGGCCGGAATCGTCTCACGATCTCCAACCCCCGAGCACTCCCGAACCGTAGTGCTAGCTACGGATTTCCGGGAGCTATATGTGGTGTTTATGGTATCTCTTTCTTTCATAAGGAAGAGAGGAAGAAGTGTGTGTGTTTCTTGCTCTGAAAAACCCAGAATTCAGAATACAAGAGAGAGTGAGAAGGGTCAAGAGTAATCTGATTACTCTACTCCCAATTAGTGCTAAGAGACAATGGGATAATGGCCAACATATTGGCCCATTATCTTTTATGGTTATGTCTCCACATAACCATGTCTCCACTAATGTACAAACACTCATCACAGCAATAATTTGGTCCAATAATTCTGTCAATAATTGAACCAAACCAGCCCAAAACGACCCTGGTCCAACCACGGTTCAACCACCTGCTCGAATCAACGATTCTATGTGTTTGACCCTGTAGGCACTTGTAACGTCCGGCAATAATTGTAAACTCTCATTTTACAATTATAAGCAAAGAGCGGCGTCTAGCAACACATCATTGCTACCCAAACGACAAGATCAGTACTGATTCTATATGCCTCGGAACATGTCATCGTCCTTTCGTCCCATTATCAAGATTAAACCGAGACATGGAAAACGTCAATCTCGTATATGTTCAATCTCGGTTTCTTGATCCTCGAGTTAACCGCGTAAAACGGATACCTATGATATCACCATATCATAATCCGAGCATGGCCATGCATTTCCGGTTCAACTCTATCAAGAAACCATCCGATGATATACCCGTTATATGGGTTGGACGAATCCCCTCTGGATCATACAAAACCCACTACACATTTATCATATACCCAATGATTACACTAAGTCTACTCATTTACGAAATAGCCAAGAGTAATATCAAAGTATACGACTCATATGTTGGGAACCTTGATGATCACAGGTCTAAGGACAATACATATAAGAACCGGTAATGACAATCATATAACGTTCCATGTAGCGTTCTTATGTGGGTCGGTCCAGTCCACAAGTTCTCTAACTTGTACCCGTATGTAGAATTCATATCACATATAAATTCTCAACATACGCTAGTCTTAATTTATTATTATAACCCATCCATAATAATAATCGACTAGGGACATTTAAGAATATAAAATATTCTATGGTTATAAATATGTGCAAGCGTTTATCTCATAAACGATATTTATTGGAATAACCTCAATGTATATACATGACTACAATCATCCATTGATTGGCTTTTGGGCATATTACTAACAGAGACGCAAGCCAAAATATGTTTTAACCTTTTCTTTTCTCTTTTGTCTTTTAATTTTCTGCATATGCATGATTGTTTGGATGATTATATGTTGCTGGAATTCTGGTTTCACACATGCACACATGCATGAGACACATTGATTGCTTAAATTGAATACTATTTCGCCCAGGCATGGATGGGGTGCCTCATACCTTCCTATCCATGACGAACCCCCGAGTTCGACATCTTTGGTTAGCAAATCAGTTTCTTTGTGGGCATAAGGAGTTACCTTTTGGTTATTCCTGAGTTTTTTCTTCTTAAATGAAACTTGGGTGGCGACTCCATCGATCATAGATGAGAAGGCCGAAGGTATGTTCGGTCTAGGTTCTCACAGCTGGCGACTCCGCTGGGGACTTGTGGGTTTAAGAAATAGTGTTCAATTTTCACTTGAGTTTTGTGTCTCTTTTCTGGTTATATCCATGCTTGCATTCATTCGTATGTGTGTTTAAACCTTTACCGTAATGGAACGAGTCGAATCCTTTCCCATACATATCATCATTCGTGGTGATATGGCATGAGATTTGTCCATTACCCACCGCGAGCAATGATTGGGAACCTTGGCCCTCGACCTCACGCGACATCAATGTGTCACATGTGAGATAGGTTAAATTATTCCATAGCCACGGTTTCTTAGCCCCCAACCAACCTGTATACCTTAGCATGTCATGCATTTTAATTTGAATAATGCCAAATTTTGATGGATTCTTGATGCTATGCTCTTTGCTTGTGTATGTTTACATTGCTTTGGGAATCCATGTTTGCATGCATTAAACATTACACTATATCACATATTTTCAAAAATATATAGAAACTTTGTTCGAGCCAAAGTCTGTTGTTTTCATAAACGTTTTCTTCTATTTTCAAAAAAAAGACAAAAAAAATTAAAAAAATTCAAAATTCAAAAAGAAAATTCTTTTTGCGAGTCTACTCCATCATAAAATTTTTGCCTCATTTTCCATTATGTTTTCAAAAATACAAAATCAAAACCAAGCTTACACTTATGGTTTTCCATCGTCATCAACATGATCGTTTGGAAATTATACTCCCTAGGACACCATGAGTGATGAAACTATCCAAGTTGATGATCCGACCGTGATGGGTGAGTTGGTGGAGAAATTGAAGGGTGTCAGCATGGCTCAATTTCTCGAAGTTTTGAAGATAGCAAGGGGCGATGAAGGGGCCGTCGCCCAATCCTCAAAAAGAAGCACTAGCAAAGCCGATGGTAAGTGGCCAATCATTGTTGATGACAATCCGGAAGTTCCGATACGCTTAGATGAGAAGATCAACAAGATTGAAGGGATGCTATAGACCTAAAGCGGAAAGAGGATGACTACAATCTTGATCATTTGGCATTACTTCCGGGAGCAAGATTCCCCGAGAAGTTCAAGATCCCAAACTTTGACAAGTTTGATGGAACGGGTTGTCCACACACCCATTTGAAGATATATGTCCGAACTCTCTACCCCATGGGAATTGGACCGGAATTGATGTCACAATTGTTTCAACGTTCCTTAGGAGGGGCAGCATTGAAATGGTTTATGTCTTTAGATGATAGCCGAGTTTCCAAATGGGAAGACATTTGCAAATAATTTGTTCATCAATACAAGTACAACATCAATGTTGATGTCACCAAAAGGGATCACGAAACCACTAAGCAACAACCTCAAGAGACCTACTCCGCCTTCATTACTAGGTGGCGCAACAAGGCATCGCTCATGGTGAAGCGCCCATCCGATGAAGATCAAGTCCAAATGGTAATCAAGAACTTGCAACCGGCATATTACGAACGCATGGTGGGCAACTATTATGTTGATTTCAAGGCCCTTGTCAAAGCGGGAATTCAATTGGAAGATGCCATAACATCCAGGATGGTCAAGATTTCTAGCCACGCTCCATCGCAGGGGTATAATGACAAAAAGGCGATTGAAGTGAACAATGTCGATGTACAAGCAGCCCGTCGCATCATCCCACCAAAGAGAAAGTTCACTCCATTTCCCATGCCCATTGGAGAAGTGTTCAAGAAGTGCTTAAAGGAAGGATTGTTGAAGCCTCTAGAGCCGAAACCTTATTCAAACCCCACGGTCGATCAAAGAAAATATTGTGAGTATCATCAAACTTAGGGACATACGGTGGACAACTGTGGAACCTTGCGCCATAAGAATCAAGACTTAATCGACAAGGGGTTGGTCATTATGCCTAAGCAATAGAATGATGGAAGAATTAGAGGACATGTCCATGAGAGAGAAATTCGTGCTATCACCTTTAGAGTCTGAAAGTCAATAAAGTAGTGATTTAATCTTGTTAGACGTACTTTATCTTTAAGCATTTGAATAAATGTATTTTTGATCATTTCAAAAATAATAGAATTCTCATTCCCTCATTCATGTGTGCATATGTGTTGAATTTACAAACTTCATGAAAGACCATTGGCCCAACACGGGAACCTTTCCAACGAACTACGGAGGCCTGATCCCGTGAATATAGTCCTTGCCCTACCTATTTGAATACTTGTCGAAATTACCCGATCAATCCGTCCCATCCATCACACCCATCCCGAACATTAGTCTCGTAGAATTGTTTCCAAAAATGGATCTAGCATCCAATGACTACATGACACTCACCAATCCCAAGGTTACTTCCCTCGAAAAGAAAAAAAATTTTAAAGGAAAAAGGAAAAAATTCAAAATTCAAAAAAAAATCCGGAAAAGAAACTTAAAAAAAAAAACTCAAAAAAAGAAACGAGGAAGTGACCTCCAAGTTTTGACTCATCCATCCGGACTTGATTGACGAGACTAACATCCGACCACCACAAGCCTTAGAATAAGGACAAGTATTCATCCTTAGACATCATTCTACCAAATGCCTATCACCTTTGACTTTACATTAAACACCATCAAATATTTCAAACCAAACACCTTACAAGCCATATTCACGGGTACGTAGGTAACTTGACAACGGGCCCGATCTAATCGGTTCTTAGGTTGGTTCAATGGACAATATTGGAGTTTCTTCTTGTATCTCAAGATCAAATATGCCACGAGGGTATTCAAATGCTAATTTTTCGGACTCTGTGTCTCAACATCGTCAAGGTATCATCACTCTCCTCATAGGACTCACACCCACGACGGATTTTTGATCCACCCTAGGGTTTTAATTATTGGTTGGCCTTTTTTACTCATTGGAATCTCAATGATTTTTTGGTCATTTATCGGCATGGATTATTTCTCTCTTAAGCATTGGCTTCAACAATCATGGATATTATCTATCTGCCTTTCGAGCACAGGTGTTCTTCACCAAGGATGTTGCCAATCTCTCTCCAGCTCTAGTTATCTTTTCGTCTACCACGTCAATGGTCTCTCAAGCATATCTCCTAGTTTCCTCAAGCTCACCATGATTGTATCCCTTCAAAGGCCTCGTGGTTGCTACTATTTCAAAAAAGTAAAAAAAAAAATTGAAAAGAAAGAAGAGAAAACAAAAGTCTGCTAGGTTGAAAACCCGAAAGGGCGGCCTAAGCAAAAGTTAGGACACGCCTGATAGATTGAAAATCCGAAAGGGCTAGGCAAAAGTTAAGGCAAGGAAAAAGAAGAAGAAGAGTAGCCACTGGCCATAAAAGAGTACCCATATCTTCGAACCTCACCCGCTCTCAAGAAGTCCCCGGGCCCCCGGCCCCGTTGTTTCGCAAGACGATCCTTCATGCATCTAGGAGTTTTCAATCAACCACTCATGGGGTCCTTATTGAATAAAAATTGTTCATGGCTATTGAGAATTCTTCTTGTGAAGCTTTCGTATTTTTTATGGAGTGGCTTGCCCTTTTTCCTAAACTGCTTTGGCTCGTTTGTTTTCAAATTCTCATGACATTCATACATCATGCTAGGGACATTCTTATGCACTTTGTTAGTCAAAATCACCGAAGCATTCTCATTCTAGGAATTTGGTGCGTCCCCTTTGCATTCATACGCACCAAGAAGATAAATGCATCATGAAAGAGAAGGGGCATTCCCTTTTGGAATCTCATGCATCAATAGGAGCATCCACATGCATCATGTAGAAACTAGGGGCATTGACATGCCGATGACCTCATCATGCATCACTAGGGCATTCCCATGCATTGAAATAAATCATACATCATCGTAGAGACATGGTCATTCATACACTTAGACTTAGAACATGGATTTCATTTGCAAGATAGACTTGATTGATAAAAACAATAACCTTTAGGGTTCATCATCTCTAAAAATTCAACTTTGAATGCTTGCACAATGGACTAAGGGCATCATGTTTCCCAATTTTTTTGAAAATCCCATCATTTACAAAGACTAGGGGTGTTCCCCCACGAGATTTATCATTTAGCTCCTTAGCTCTTGAATTCTTGTTCGTCGTTCAATCACTAGATTATATCCTCTAGGTCGTTCCTTCCAAATCTAAGTTTGGTGAATGAACACCCATCATAAACATTCTTTTTCTTAATCTTTTAGTCCCTTGGACTATGCCCTCTTAGGATAGGTCCTCTAGGTCCTCTTTTTTAGTCCCTTAGACTATACCCCCTAGGTCCTCTCCTTTAGGTCTCTTAGACTATGTCCTCTTAGGATAGGCTCTCTTGATCCCTCCTTTTAGTCGCTTAGGCTACAAAACCTCCATTTAGTCGCTTAGGCTATACATGCTTTTTCTAGTCTCTTAGGCTATACGTGTTCCTTTTAGTCACTAGGCTATACCACTATGTCATACCTCCTTTACCCTCTAGGTTACAACTCATCCGTAATCATCATTCATCCAACACTGTCGAACATCATGGTATTGGATCAAGAGCTCACTCACAATGATTTCTCTTTTTAATTTCAGTGTTCTTCTTGCGTTGGTTCGTTCCTAAATTCTTAGACCCTCACCAATGAGGGGCATCTGTGAACACTCAAATTTGGCCACTTATTTGTTTTATTGGATTATTATTGTGTTTTTGAGCCCAAGGTTAATTTTATTAATTTTTGGACTTTAATTTAGGCTTAGTAACCCAATAAATAAATTTATGGATTGTCCTACATTTAGGCCTAGGCCTAGCACGAATTTTCTGACTTATTTACCTCTAATTTTTGTTGGATTAGAGACCCAATTTAAGTTGGACTATTATTTTTCCTATTTTGTGGAGAAAAGAGGAATAATTGAAATACTTGGAGTGTAGGTTAAGTAATTGAGAAAATAGGAATAAATCTACGGAGTTTTCATCAAGAAAAGGTTATTTTTCTAGTCAGAGAGTCCCCACTTGGCGTGCAAGAAAAGGATTAGAAAGCATTAATGAAAACCCGGTCAAAATAGGAAAAGGCATGCACTGTAGCTACGATCTTGGCGGACATCTTAGTGCCCGGTGTGAGAACCCGACCCAAAATCACTTGGGCCTCCTCACCTTTCCCATTACACCTTCTTCTTAACCAACACCTATTATCTTTGGAGTCGCCACCCGAATTTTATTATGGGACAAAATTCGAAAAAAACCCGTTCGTGAATTCCAATGACTTCTTTTAAAGCAACTCTTTAGCAAACTAAAGATAATGGGCCCGGGGGTTCGTCATAGAAGGGAAGGTGTTAGGCACCCATCCATGTTGGGACAAAACTTTGTGCAATTGAAGAACATAAGTATGCCTTGTGCAAGTGTGTGTATAGTGTGGAAACAAATCACATAAGAACAAAACTGAAACAAAAAGGAAAATAAAAATATTTGGGCTTGAGTCTCCACCACTAGAGACCACCTACATACCCCGGCGACCGGGTTCAAAGCCCACGTAGTTCTTTTCATGGCATCACATAACACTTACATCATCAACAAAAGCATCATTCAGCAACATCAAAGCAATCAATAAGATTCACAATCAAAAAAGGGATTAGAATACTTATCTTGGTTGTTGGACTGAATTTATGGGTCGTCTTCTACTGGATTTTCGACAATGCAAGTGACCGATTCAGCTTCTAGGCTCAAAAGAAAAGTTGTAGATCTCCCTGTTGGATTTCCAGAGAGTCAAAGATCACAACAATTTGACCTCCAGAACTCAAGATATGAATTCTTTTCTGAGACTACTCGCATCAGGTCCTTCTACTCAGATTCTCCACCCTCTTGACTTCTAGATTGCTTTTGATTGCTTCACCCTCTTGATCTCCTCTTGCTGGCTTCTTTCTTGATGCTTTTCCACAAAATTCCGCCAGAGTTTTTGCTTATAAAAGGATTTCTAGGCTTGGAGAAGTAGAGTTTATCCAGGCAACAAAGCTTATGGGTTGTGTGTGTAATGAGAGATTGATCCCCTTTAATGTGAATTAGAGGTCCTATTTATAGAGTTCTGGGGAGTGCAGGGGTCGTGCACCTCTTAATGGTCAAGCTTTTGGCCGAATATCTGGGCCAAAACTGTGTAGGATTGAATTAGAATCAAAATCGGGCAAAAAGGCACTTTATGGGCACCCATGACCGCCAGGCCCGACGATCAACACTTGAATGACAGCCAGGCCCGGCGGTCATCACTCCATGGCCGCCAGGACCTGGCGGTCATCCCTAGATGGCTGCCTGGCTCTTCTGGTTTCAGACATTCTTTCCTTTTTTCGGCCCCCAATCCCCCTAATTTCGCCCTAATTTGATGTAACTGTGTCATTAACCCCCTAATCAACCTAGAAAATCCTCTTTTCTTGATTAGTACTCTCCCTAATCATCTCCTAATTGATTGACACATATTAATTCCCCAATTTATGCAAAAAGTATGCCAAAAACACATTTACCTTTAAAAGGCTGATTTGATTCTGATTTTTCACGAAAATCAGAGTCAAGATTAGTCTGCAAGTAATGTGTTTATGGGCTACTCAACTCTGGAAAAAAAATCATATCTCATTAACTTGGACTTCTAAATTCACTCCTAACCCAAAAATAAATCATCTCAATATAATTGGGTTGAAAAATAAATAAGAAAGCCCATGTAATGAAATAAAATATGTTTTAGTGCATTAGACCTTAATATATTTTAATCCTACTATTAAATCATCTCATTAATCCGAGAGTTCAAACACATAAAGGTTAAATTTACCAAAATATATTTATTCTACTAAATTAAATTCTTATCATGCCCTAACCCAAGACCAATTCATCTCATTAATCCTAAGGTTCAAGCATGTTCAAAATCCAAATTAGAAGAATATTTTTGGGTCAAATTTGGGTGTTCACAGGTGCCCCTCGTTGATGAGTCCTTAGAAACTAAGGACGAAGCAACGCAAGAAAGGAACAACCAAATTTGAATGGATTGGTGCGAGTGGTGTGTGCCAAAGGTTGGAGCTTCTCATGCTCCACGTCAGGAATCATCTCATCCCGAAGGTGAGGGACTGGCCCTCGGTTGGTCGGAATTATCTCATCCCGTGATTGTGTTAGAATCATCTAATCTATCGGGTCATCAACAAATAATCCTCTCATCTTTGCCAACTAGGGATTTTATCGTCCTCCCTAGGGTACTCAGTGTGTTTGTGATAGAATCTTCTCATCTATCAGGTCGTCAACAAAGAATCCTCTCATCTTTGCTAACTAGGAATTTAATCGTCCTCCCTGGGGTACTCAGTTTTCGGTTTGGTTTTCGAGAATCATCTCATCCCAATGGCTTCACCATTAACTTTCGTCAGAAATGCCATTTCACGGCCTAGTTATCTGGTCCCTGGGCATCTCATGGCCCTATCATCGTCTAAGATGCCGCTATGCAGCTGTGTTGTCTATATCTTGGGCATCTCATGCCCCTATATCTTCTAGCAGGTTTGGAAAGGATCGGGGCGTATCGTGGCCCTTGCCTAAATATGGGCACATCATTGCCCTGGTTTGATTTTCTCAAGGTGGGGCATGATGCCCCCATTGTCATCTACACATGGTCTAAAAAATGGGGACTGGCATGTCTCTGGTTTAGAATCATCTCGGACTTCTCAGCCCATAGTCAAGTAGGTAATCTATCTAGTTTGAATCAAATAAATGGGCCCGCCAGCCCCTGGGAATCAATCAATCAAATTGGGGCACCATGCCCCTTGTATGTTTTCGTAAAAAGCATTGGGGGCCCATCGTGCCCTCAGGAATATCACCCTTCTTTAACTCGGGGCATGTCATGCTACTACTCACAGACTCCAAGTCAAATAATCACATCGGGATACTTCATGCCCGTAACCAATAAAAAAAAAATCACTCTCGTGACATGGGCATGTCCTACCCTTGGTGTGCTGCGCATCTGTTTTCGACTCAAAATCAGCAAAGACTAGGGCAAGACGTGCCCCCAGGAAAATTGACTCTACAGCATCAACTTCAATAAAACAAGCCCCGAGGCATGGCATGCCCTTTGCAAAAATTATCAAAACTCGGGGCACGCCATGCCCCTCGTGTGTGAATCGACCCCAAATCTTGTCAAGGAGAAAATCAACTATACTGGGGGCATGACACGGCCCTTAAAATGTAGCTAGGAAATAAAAAAAAGTCAAAAAGGACATGCCCCAATTTTTAAGATCTACAAAGACTCGAATCGTGATGCGCTTTCCAAAAGTCGATTGAACACAAATCATCAAAATTTGGGGCATATCATGCTCCTTTTATAAATCAACTCGACAAATCAAAATTGGCTCCAACAGGGGCGTGATATGCCAAAAATATGGCAAATCACAAAGAGTTGAGGCATGGCCTAGTGGATATTTACAAAATCGACTCGACTATCCTCGAGATCAACAATCATGTAACATCGACTTGACAAATCAAAACTCATTGTAGAAATCATCAAAAATTAAGGTATGACGTTCCTTCAGAGTCCGCATGTGATCATAGAGTCTACATCTCGGATGCGGGCATGGCATACCCGTCATGTGTCATCTAAAGATTCGGGCATGCCATGCCCCTCCAATTATCAACTTTAGGAAATTTAAGTCTACATTAAGTGATGAATTTATGATGTTGTCACTTTCATTGATCATTTGTCCTCAACCAAGTCTACCTTCCCAAAGAATTCACGTCTTATGTCTAAGTGATGCATGAGCAGGTCTAAGTGTGTCGTCTTTTCAATGCAAGGGGATGCCCTTAGTTTCTACATGTGAGGGCTATGACATGTTTTCCCCTTTTCCCCTTCTCTCTTCTCCCTCTCTTTTTCTCTTTTTCTCATGTTTTCTCTCTTCTCGTCTCTCTCTTTTTTTCTATCTCTCGCTCTCCCTCCCCTCTTTTCTTCTCTCTTTATCCCCTATTCTCCCTCTTCTCTCTTTTTTTTTCTTTCTATCTCCCCTTTCCCCTTGGATGCAAGTACCGTCTACTTATACATGTACGTTTGGATGTGTGTGCTTTCTATCTAGACGTAATGCATTTGAATGTGAATACCCCTAGTATGATGAATGAGCATTGAAAACCATTCGAGCTAAGGTGAAAGTTAGGCAACTTGAGAGAAAGCGAGTTTTCCCATTAAAATCACAAAAGCTTCAAAGAGAAAGGTTCCCAACGACTATGAACTCAATCATTTCAAACTTTAACTAGGACCCCAAGGGTGGACATTCCTTGTTGAAAGATTTGGATGGATGTAAAATTATCTAGTCAAGGCAAGATGGATGGATGAGTGGATATCGCTTCGAAAATAGATGGAGGCAATGTGCCCAGATAATTGCGTATGGCTACCCAAGTAGTTTTGTCTTCAACGAGAGGAATCGTCTTCAAGACAATGTCATCTACCACGCAGATGCCCCTTGTCATTGGCTACTATCCACACTTCTCCTTTAGCCTTAACTTTTGCCTAGGCCGCCCATGTGGGTTTTTAACCTATCAGGCTTGTCCTAATTTTTGCTTAGGTCGCCCTTTCGGGTTTTCAACCTAGCGGACTCTTTTTTCCTTTTCTTTCTCTTGTTCCTCTTTTCTCTTCATAGAATATTGAGACCATAAAACTTAGGCAAGATGAAGACCGCTCAGGCCGGGTATACTTGGTTGACTAAGGCAGACTATCGATTTCAATGAGGGGTTAGTGGGAAACCAAAGTGCTCTTGAGAGACCATCGGAGAAGCATGACAATTAATGACCAAATTCGCAGTGAATCTTTTTGAGAGAAGTGGACTCGATTGACAATAATAATTTCATGAAATAGAAGTCGAAAAGAGAGACCTTATGACTACAAAAGAGGCTCGAATACAATCAACATCGTGGCATGCGTATCTAGCAATGACCCCAATCTTTCCATTAAATCAATCTGGGAACCAAAAATTTATAGACCGAGCCCGTTGTCGGAATACCTACGTATCTGTGGATGTGGTGTAGGGTTTGAGATGATGGTGTTTTGTGGAAAGCTGAAGATAGTGGGTGTTTAGTAGAATGGTGTTTCGTGGAAGGCTGAAGATGGTGTTTAGCAAGGGAACACTTGTCTTCTTCATTACGATTTCTTCTTCCCAATTTCATGAAATGGATGATGAATCATTCAAGCATTAAGGGTCACCTCCCTTCCCTCATTTTTCCTCTTTTTCCCTTTTTTTTGTTTTCTTTTTTTTATTATTTTTCTTTTCAAGGGGAGTGATAGTTTCGAGCATATATATTTGGCAGCATGTGATCTTTGAATAGTCTTTAGGACCCCTTGGTAATTGTTTCTTGAAGCTTAATTAATTTTCCATCATCTCCTCTTCTTGTGCTGGTGCATCCTTGTTTGCATCACCTTTAGAAACTAGGTTTCCTTTTGGGAAGCGACTTCTCTAGACAAGTGTTCATGGTGGGTATGATGGGGTCGAAATGTTTAAAGGTCAAATCGGGTATGTGTTTAAAGGATGGTGTTAACAAGTGTTTGGGAAGTGGGTTAAGGCAGGTGTTTGGGATTACATCCACAAAATCAGGTCTTCGTAGTTCGTTTTATAGTCCCCCCGATTGATCCAATGGAACATAATGAAGTCATGCACAATTTTCCACATATACCCAAAAGATAAAGAAATCAAAGTTTTATTTCTTACGCGAAAATCAAAGTATAAACAATGACACTATTGATTGTTGGACACAGAATTTAACTATCGCCCCTTTTGACTCGACTCAACCTCTAGACTTTAGAGAGCAAATATACCGCCTCTCCCAAGTCTTGGTCATCATTCTATCCATACTAAGCAATTCGTTCTATGGTCTTTATGCGATTCTCCCCACACTTTCACTTCTCATCTGCCCTTCAACATCATTGAGTGGTTCCTCAGAATGTATCACCTCTACCACCTCGTTTCATTACCTCCTTGTCATTGCCACTTCCTCATCGCTTCCCTCATCCCCTTCATCATCATATCTCTCGGTCATCTTATTCCCCATTGTCATTTCTGCCTTCAAAAAGTCAGGACTCACATCTCCCCTTGTGAGAAGACCCGAACATCAACTCTCCTCATTCCTTGTCTCTTCGCCGTACCTCATCTCATCTCATCTTCTTCCTGCGTTCTTCATTTTTTGTCCCCTAAAATTGGGATTCACATTTCTTCCTATGAGAAGGCCCCAGTTTGTCTCAGCATGTATACTCAACCCTCATTAGCTCGGCTCAGCTTTGCATCCCGTTTCCCTGGCTTCCCAACTCGGCATCGCAACTTGACAATTCGACTCGGCTACCCCACTTGGTTCCTCAATTCAGCTCATCAACTCGGCTCACTGGCTTGGCTCATCAACTTGGTTTGCAAACAAACATCGGGGCGTATATCATCCTCATCTCATCTTATGTTCTTCCTGCGTTCTTCTTCATTGTTTGTCCCCAAAACTGGGAATAACATTTCTCCCCATGAGAAGGCCCCCCTTAGTTTTTCTTAGCTTGTACACTCAACCCTCATCAGCTTGGCTCAGCTTTGCATCCCGGTTCCCTGGCTTTCCAAGTTGGCATCTCAACTTGGCAACTCGACTCGGCTACCCCACTTGGTTTCTCAACTTAGCTCGTCAACTTGGGTTGTTAATTCGGTCACTCGGTTTGGCTTGCCAGCTTGGTTCCCCATCGTATGATTCTTCTCTCAACTTCTCATCTTAACTCATCAACTCGGTTCACAAATTAAAACCAGGGCTTGCATCAACATTCTTGAAGAAGGCCCAATCAAGTTTCCTCTTCTCACCTCTCTTCTGCCATAAATATTGGGGCTTACATCTCATGTCGCGAGAAGGCCCAAAGTCACAACGATGTCTTAAGTTGATGCTTCATCACTGTCTCTGCCTTCTTCCCACCTTCCGCCTTAGGATACCTCCATGACTTCCAATGCCTTCACCATCTCCCTGCCAACTGAGATTCATCGCCTTGTGATGTATCCATCATCCCTAATATCTTCACCATTCCGTTCCCTTCCAATCATGGCACTACTCTCCCATGGTGTCCTAAGGGTTCAATTCTAATGATAGAGTTCATGGTCATTAGGGATCCTAGACTCAAGCTCTGTTTTCTTTCAAGATATTTGAAAATGGTCGAAAAACGTGATGGGATATATTCACAAGACATTTTTCTTATTCTCTCAAAATTTTTTTTTTTTGAAGACTCAGGTTCAAAAGGGTAGGGAATTGAAAAAAAAGACACCCTAGCTTGAATTCATTTTTGTACTTCGAAAAACATGTGAGGCAATGTCAAATGTATGCAAATTTGAATTCCCTAGGACAAGGTAGACCGACTGAACATATATGTCAACTAGGAAGTAACACCAAAAATTTATCATCGGCTTAGACATGTATACTTATACCCCATAGGGTTTGTTTACCGGACTCATCAATTTGCATTATGCAATATAGCACCGTACGCATAGTTAGCACGGTGGTCCCGCCCTGCCGGTGCGGGGCAGGCCCAGCTAAAATTTTTTTTTTACTATACTTTTTTCTGGTTTATCAAAATAAAAGCACTCTATTTACAAACACTCAAATCCACAATAATAATCACCCAAATGCACTTACCACTTATTGATTCAATATGCATGAGATGCTTAGGGTATGCAACTGGTTGGGGGCCAAGAGATTGCCGCTAGGGAATATTTTGACCTACTCACATGTGATAATAGATATGGCGTAAGGTCCAAGGCCCATTAATCCCCATCACTGCTAAGCATCGAGAAACAGATTCACTCAAGCCACTATCGCTTAAAGAAAGCATGTAGCGGACTTGAATTCCCTCGCCCTCTTATGGTAGAGGCTTCACATCAATCATCATGAATGCAAGGCACTTATGATGACACATAAAAAGGCATACAAAATTCAGCGATTGCAGAAAGTTTCTTGAACCCTCAGAATTCCCAGTGGAGTCGCCAGCTGTGAGAACCCGACCCAAAATCACTTGGGCCTCCTCACCTTTCCCTTTACACCTTCTTCTTAACCAACACCCATTATCTTTGGAGTCGCCGTCCGAATTTTATTATGGGACAAAATTCGGGAAAACCCCGTTCTTGAATCGCAATGACTCTATTTAAAGCAATTGTTTAGAGAACCAAAGATAATGGGCTCGGGGGTTCGTCATGGGTGGGAAGGTGTTAGGTACCCATCCATGTTGGGACAACACTTTGTGCAATTGAAGAACATAAGTATGCCTTGTGCAAGTGTGTGTATAGTGTGGAAACAAATCACATAAGAATAAAACTGAAATAGAAAGGAAAATAAAAATATTTGCGCTTAAGTCTCCACCACTAGAAACCACCTACGTACCCCGGCTACCGAGTTCAAAGCCAACGTAGTTCTTGTCATGGCATCACATAACACTTACAACATCAAAAAAAGCATCATTCAGCAACACCAAAGCAATCAATAAGATTCACAATCAAAAAAGGAATTAGAATACTTATCTTGGTTGTTGGACAGAATCTATAGGTCGTCTTCTACTGGATTTTATACAATACAAACAGTCGATTCAGCTTCTGAGCTCAACAACAAAGTTGTAGATCTCGCTCTTGTCTTTTCAGAGAGTCCAAGATCACAGCAATCCCACTTCTAGAAATCAAGATATGAATTTTTTTCTGAGACTGCTTGCATCAGGTCCTTCTACTCGGATTCTTCACCCTCTTGGCTTCTAGATTGCTTTTGATTGCTTCACCCTCTTAATCTCCTCTTGCCGGCTTCTTTCTTGATGCTTTCCCACTAAATTTCTCCAGAGTTTCTGCCTATAAAAAGATTTGTAGGCTTGGAGAAGTAGAGAGTGTGTTTGGGAGTGTTTTGAGTTTTTAGATCTTTGAGAATTGTTCTGAAAACTAAGAATAGAAAACTGTTCTGGGGGCGTTTGAAGAGCTGAAAACTCGTTTGGATATCTTGCAAACTAGCCACTATCCAAACAAGAAAATCATACATGTAATGCTACCACAAGAAAAAAAATCGCATTACACCAAGAGAAAATCAAGTTATACAACACAACATGAAGTTTATTACTATGATGATGATGGTTAGGTAACGGCGACAGCGACGAAGGAAGCGGTGGCGGTGGTCGATTTTGTGCGGTTTTCAAATGGTCATTCTAGTACCAATCGACGTTGGCTTCTTCTACTTTGTTCTCGGATCCCATACCGGCCACAACACCCGACCTGGAAGGCGGAGACGGATCAGATCTAAAGCGGGTGGAGGTGCTAAAGATGCGAGGGTGAAGAAGAAGAAGTAAACAAACTATACTATGTTTATGATACCAAATAGATACCAAATAGATACCAAATATGGGGAGGGTGAAGAAAAAGATAAAACAAACATGGAGAGGGGACAAAGAATATGGGGAGGAGGGTGAAGAAGAAGAAGTAAACAAGTGGGGCTTTCTTTAGCCAAGCGTGCGAGTGGCTGAGGACGGCGGTTGGGGACTTGGCGGATATACCAAAGAGGATGAGAGGGAAAAAAAAGTATTTATTTTAATGTTTCATTATTTACAAAAATACCACCGCGTGTGAATAGAAAATCATGAAAACATCTTTTTTTACTTCTCAGTTTTTGGTTTTCTCGGGACTCTTTTTTGGGGACTCTTTTTTAAGAATCACGTGATATTTATCCTTCCAAACAAAGTTTGGTTCTTTAAGAACCATGAGAACTGAAAACCTGTTCTCAAAACAGGTTTTCAAATAGACCCAGAGTTTTTCCAAACAACAAAGCTTATGGGGGTGTGTGTGTAATGAGAGAATGATCCCCTTTAATATGAATTAGAGGTCCTATTTATAGAGTTCTGGCGGTCATTGTTGCCCAAAAAATGCCTTTTATTTTGTTTCTAATTCAATCCTACACGGTTTTGGCCCTGATTTTTGGCCAAAATCTTGACCATTAAGAGGTGCACGACCCTGTGGAGGTCATCACTCCATGGCCGCCAGGACCTGGCGGTCATCTCTAGATGGCCGCCCGGCTCTTCCGGTTTCAAGCGTTCTTTCCTTTTTTCAGCCCACAATCCCCCTACTTTTGCCCTAATTTGATCTAATTATGTCATTAACCCCTAATCGACCCAGAAAATCCTCTTTTCTTGATTAGTGTTAGAACTCATGCCTCCTTGTTTCATTTCAGGGTTTTGATAATGACAAACCTTGGCTCAATTGATGACATCCTTGAAGCAAAAAGAAATCAAGCAAAGATCAAGAGCTCAAACAATGTGATCAATTTGAAGCTACAAGCAAGAAGAGAAAGATGAGTTAGGAACTCAAAATGTACAAGGGCAATGTCAAGCAAAAAGAAGTGAAGTCAAGAACAACTTGCTCAAGAATTGAAGTCAAGAGTTAAAGTGCAAAAAGAGCAAGAGAAGTTAGGACCCCTTTGTACAAGGTAAAACACTCAACTTCTCCTAGGCATTGGCTCAAAATAAAACAAGTTTTACTCATGCATTTCATAGCATCATTTCAATCACAAAATGTGTTTTCAAATAATGAACATCGATGTAGTAAGTTTAGACATCGATGTTGCTGCCTTAAAACTTCTTCCAAAACGGGCAGTAAGGTCTGAACATCGATGTTGGCATCCCAAACATCGATGTTCTCATGACCGTTGCACTTAAAAATGGTCTGCCCGATCAAAACATCGATGTTGTGATTTGAGACATCGATGTTCTTCATATTGATTTTTAATCTTTTTGGCAGTAGCTCCAAAACATCGATGTTGGATTATAAAACATCGATGTTCTTGTGACCGTTGGTCAAAACATCGATGTTGTCATTAAAACATCGATGTTGTGATTTCTTCAAGGTTTTCCAAAATTTGGCAGAAGCGGAAAAACATCGATGTTCTATTGGAAACATCGATGTTCTGATAATTGATTTCAAAATGAATTTTGCCGAAGCCAAAAAACATCGATGTTTCATTTTCCAACATCGATGTTCATGCATAAACCCTTTTTCATCATATTTTTGCGAAGCTAAAAAACATCGATGTTTAATTGGAGAACATCGATGTTGAGTATGAAAACATCGATGTTCTCAAATGCAACATCGATGTTCTACTAGCCGTTGGAGCAATAATTTAAAATTGTTGGCTACAACATCGATGTTTAAAGGGAAAACATCGATGTTTTGCCGTTATAGCAGACAACTTTTTAGCACCCACTATGTTTTGTTTAAGATTGTTTTTGGGTGGATTTCAAACGGCTCTATAACTTTTCAGAGCTACAAATTGAGCATTTTTGGCTATGTTTAAAAATGAATCAACTCTCTACTTACATGCATTCAATTCATACATTCATCAAATCTTAATTGAGCCAATATCCTATTGAGGATTTGAGAGTTGCCCTTTTAGAGCTTAAATTCTGTAACTCATATCTACTCTTTGAGAGAGTCTCTTGTTTGAGTGATTGTGTACTTACACACCTTAAGGGAGGTTAGTTCCCTTGGTTAGATTCACAAGAAGAGGTGTATATCTTCTTGTGTGAAAAGTCTTGAA
Organism: Turnera subulata; assembly: GCA_028386065.3. Classification (NCBI taxonomy): domain Eukaryota; kingdom Viridiplantae; phylum Streptophyta; class Magnoliopsida; order Malpighiales; family Passifloraceae; genus Turnera; species Turnera subulata. Next base: position 3,792 of record JAKUCV010002257.1, on the reverse strand, counting down.
GTGAGGTATCTTCAAGCAAGAGAGCTGAAGTTCATGTGACTTGAACTTTCAGGTTTAGGATTCTTGTGACTAGAATTCCTAGGTTGTAACGGTTTGTTAAGCACCCGTAAGCTTAACGTAGATAGTGAAATCTTCAAGTGAGACTTGAAGGGCTGGATTAGCCACACTAGTAGAGTGTGTGTGAACCAGGATAAATTGCTTGTCCTTCATTCTTTCAATTCCGCATTTAATTCCTGCTTATTTCGTTTTTATTCGATTATCGCTATTCACCCCCCCCTCTAGCGAAGGGCTATTGTTCTAACAATTAGTACTCCCCCTAATCATCTCCTAATTCATTTCGGGACCTTCAAAAATTCAATTCTTCTCAATTCTTTAGCTTATTACTCTCAGATCTCATGTGGTACTTTTGTAGTTTGTTTTCTTGTTAGTCTTTGCAGAGAAGAAGTCGAATTCAAGGGGATAGAAGCAATTAAACGTAATCCCGAGGACAAGAATGCAAAGAACTCGCGCGGAAACTCCTGCAACATGCAGTCTCGGTAATTAATTCATATCTCGAGTTCTAGACCTTGGATTGCTGCGATCATGGACTCTCTGGAAAGATAAGAGGAAGATCTACAACTTTACTATAAATCCAGAAACTTAATTGATCGTTTGGTTCACTTGAAATCAGCTGCAAGTCGACACACAGTTTCTGTCCGAAAATCAAGGTAAGTGTTCTAAACTCTTTTCGATTCTAAATCACTTTTATTGTTGCTGATTCGATGCTATGACATACTGACATGTTCTCTTGAGTGTTTTCTTTAAAACCAAGAACTACATGGGCTTTGAACCCGACCGGGGTACGTAGGATGTCTCTAGTGGTGGAGACGCAAGCCAAATTATGTTTTAACCTTTTCTTTTCTCTTTTCTCTTTTAATTTTCTGCATATGCATGATTGTTTAGAAGATTATATGTTGCTGGAATTCTGGTTCCACACATGCACACAAGCACGAGACACATTGATTGCTTAAATTGAATACTATTTCGCCCAAGCATGGAAGGGGCGCCTCACACCTTCCTATCGATGACGAACCCCCGAGTCTGGCATTTCGGTTAGCAAATCGGTTTCTTTGTGGGCATAAGGAGTTATCTTTTGGTTTTTTCTAAGTTTTTCAATCTTAAATAAAACTTGGGTGGCGACTCCATCGATCATAGGTGAGAACGCCGAAGGGATGTTCGGTCCGGGTTCTCACACCCAAGTCACTGTCAGAGAAAGAAACAAGATTATCTATGACTAAGGAGGCTATCATGTTGGCTAATTCTTCTGGCACGGTGTCAATAGGAACATGGGCCTTGCCAAGAACTTGCTGAACCTTCTCACGGTGTGGTCCAGAAGACATCAGCAACCCCCAATTAGAGACATTGGCTTGGGTTTTCTCCAACTGCTTGATCACTGTATCTTCTTTTGTTCTGCCGTCACTATCGTTTCCTCGGGTTTGTCAAGTCGGAGGGGAGTCCTCTTTGCCACTTGCTTGGATCTAGTGATAACATCTACTTCCTCATCAGAATCCACATACTCACTCAAGTCAAGGACTAGGAAATTGAGCTTGGCTGATATGACATCAATCTCTCCGTGCAACGGTAATGGGTTTGTCCTGGTGTTGGGCCTTTGAGGCAAGACTATCTCATTCTTTTCAATTAAGTCCTAAATCTCATGACGAAGCCACAGGCAAATGTCGGTGGTGTGCCCAGCCATTTGATGGAACTCGCAATGCGAATTCGGGTTTCCACTAAGGGGCATGTCGGTTCTGGGCTCCAATGGCTGCAACAGCTTCATCTTCATACATTTCTTGAGCATTTTTCCTAAAGGAATAGGGAGAGGAGAAAACTTCCTTGATTCAATGTGCCAAGGTGTTTGCATGGCCATGTAGTTCACCTCGGCGGGTTTCTTCCCTTGCGTCGTACCAAAATTATGCCTAGGTGCAGAGATATCTGCTGCCACTTTGATCTTCCTCGAAGAGATTGCATCTTCCAGCTGTGTCTCCGCCCCAATAAGAGCCATGAAATTGGCATAGTAGTTTTCTATCATGCGTTTGTAAGACACGGTTGAAGGTTTTTTTATCACCATCTACACCTGCTCCTCTTGTGGGGGTCGATTCACCATTTGAGAAGCCTTATTGCACCACCTTGTGAAGAAGGCCGAGAATGTCTCTTGAGCCTCTTGCTTAGTTGTCTTGAGATCCCTCTTGGTCACATCAACCTCGATATTGTAACTATATTGCTCTAAGAACGCGGTGCAGATATCTTCTCACTTGCTTATCTTCGACTCTTCTAAGCCCATAAACCATTTTAGACGGACAAGGTCCTTTGAAACAGCTGGGCCATTAGCTTGTTATCCACTCCCATCGGTTGTAACAATCTCAGATAAATTTTCAAATGGGTCCTCGGGCACTCGATCCCATTGAACTTCTCTATGTCGGGCATCTTGAACTTCTTAGGTAGGCGTGCGCCGGGGAACAATAACAAACGGCTCAAATTCCAGTCATCCTCTTTCAACTTGATGTTCTTCACCACTTCCACCAACAATCAAAGCCTCTCCTTATCGTCTTTGACTTCCTGTGTCACCGAGTCATTGTCCAGGTCCACTATGTTGTGTTAGCCTAAACATATGATTAAAGGCTTAATTAAATAATTAATTAAGACTAATCTTGTTTAGTATACTTATGATGATTATTCATTGACTATAATATTATTTCGAAGATTAACAAACATTTTAGTAAGCCTTATATGTGTTTTAAGTATTGGCAGAAAAATTTGGTTTCTCGCAGAAACCAAAACCAGGAAGATTTGGCTTCACCGCATCGACCAAAAGGGTCGCTTTCTGGGTAGGTGGCGCTGTAGTCCCAAAAGTAGGCTTTGTGGTCCCAAAAAGTGGTTGACATTAAAACAACTCCACTAACTGTCATACTTGCTCTCCAAGGGTCAGAAGAAGATTAGAAAAGTGGTCCTCACATCCTCTTTCACCTCTAGAAGATTTTGTGGTCCTCACTTTCCATTTTTGGAGACCTTTCTAAAGAAAGATAATTTCTGCCCAAGAAATATCCAGTTCTGGCTCATCTTCGTTGACAATCCTTTTATTGAAGCAAGAAGTCAACTCGTGTGCCACTTGGAGGCTAACTAGCCGTTGAGAAACACTCCTCTCCATCCTACATTTTGGGCATTCTCAATGAAATGAGTTGTAAGGCCCAACCTTTTGTGAAATGATGCGAGGGGCACGGCAGGCTCATGTTAGGTTAGACACACTATGCTACCCCATGATTTGAGTTGACCTTTTTGGGCATGCTACCTCGCAGTTTGAATTAAACCCTTCCGTGAGGCATGCTACCCCATCGATTGGCTCAACCTCAGGGCATGCTACCCCTCCACTTTCTTAGTTTTCTAGGGCATGCTACCCCACAATTTGTGTTGACTTTTTCTTTTGGGCATGCTACCCCAAAATTCAAGTTCGTTGTTTCCCGGGGCATGCTACCCCATGATTTGAGTCGACGTTTTGGGGCATGCTACCACGTGTTTCGAGTTGATGCTTCTTGGAGCATGTTACCTCGTGTTTTTTATCTCATTGCTGAGCTAATGACTGATGCAATGGCGCAGCATGTGCCTTGGGTTGGAACACCCTATGATTCGTAGAATCCTCCAGTGATGCTAGGATAAACTTGCTAGGATGAGAAGATTCCCTCACGATAACAAGTTGAGTTGATAGCCAATAGTGCAAACAGTTGATGTATAGGTTAATGGTCTGGGTCGGTACACCCT
>JAKUCV010002256.1:4276-24470 GCA_028386065.3 Turnera subulata | reverse complement strand
CACTTCATTTGAGCTATTCTTAATTATACAGTCCCATACCCGTATAATTATGAAATCGCCCCAACTGTGCAGCCCCATCCCTACACAGTCTCAGGATCTCTCCTATTCCGGTGTGGATTCGGTTCATTCCTGTGCCCCTCCTTCTAGAAGCCTGCCAGAAGCCGCTCCTTGTCCATGCTCATCCCGGCACCGGCGTACATTTCCCGCCCTCATAGACCCCGGGTGTCACAGATTGTGCCTCTGCCTTTGGTTGCTCATCCTCTTCTTCTTGCTTAATAATGGTGTCGGCTTCACTTTAGGTGGATAGGGATCATCTAGTTTTTTCCCGCTTCTAAGTGCTACAACTTTGACTTGCTCTCTTGGATTGACCGTGGGTTGTGCCGGTAGGTGCCCAAGCATCCTCATAATGGCCTCTGCTTGCTACGCTAGTTGCATCTCAAGCATCTTCCAGTGAGTCTCCATATTCGCCATCCGATTGCTGAATCCTTGCATCATCTCTGTTTGCATACGTTGGGTCTCCATAATGGCTTTCATCATAGATGTAAGATCCATATCTTTATTCTTCAGAATTTGCATGCTCGAACTTTTTGCCCATAATCGTTCCTTTGAAAGTTGCTTTGCTGATTCAGGTTGTTCTCTCTCCATGAAAAATTAGGATGATTCCTCCATTCTGGATTGTATGTGTTGGTGTGTGGACCTCGTTGTTGTTGGCGTTGGTGAATGTAATTCATCTGCTCAATGATCAACTCGTCTCCAGTTGGACAACTCATAGAATTGTGTCCAACACCTGCACATTTATCACATATTAAACTCGGCATAACAGCAGCAACACATGATTTTACCTATTGATTTAAAGAATCTGGCTTCGAATTAAGCATTGTCACTATCTCCAGTTCTAGATATCTTGCTACTCGCTTATTGTTCGATCGTGAAGGGCTTTGGTAACTGTTACTCGCCATAGTCTCCAATTTCTGATACGCCACATCTGGTGCTTGTGCCATGAACGCCCCTCCTGATGCCGCATCCAAACTCATGCGCAATGGCTCGTTTAAACCATGGAAGAAAGATTGAACCACTAGCCATTCGGGTAATCCTTGTTGTGGGCATCCTTGAATAAGATCCTTATAATGCTCCCATGCTTCACTGAAACTTTCTCCATCATATTGAGTGAATGATGTATTCTTGCTTCGAATACGTGCTGCTTTATCAGGTGGATAGTATTTTGCAAGAAAAGCCTTTGATCGCTCATCCCATGTCTTGTATCTTCCAGCTGCTCCTGATTTCAACCACTTTTTAGCCTTGCCTTGCAACGAAAATGGTAATAATTGAAGTCGAATTGCATCATCAGTCACCCCTTTGATCTTGATCAAATCGTAAATCTCAGTAAATGTCTGAAGGTGTTGATTCGGGTCCTCATTATCCAAGCCTCCAATTTTTTCCTATTGCACAATGTGAATGAGTGCTGTCTTCAGTTCGAAATTGTTGGCATTGATTGCTGGCCTTGCAATGCTAGACTACACTATATCCAAACTCAGTGTTGTGTAGTCACGCAATGTCTTGTTTCCTTCTTCTTCCATGATAACTGTTTCGAATTTATCTACTACAACTTCTGTCTCCTCTTCCCTTTCAGTGTCATGAAGAAATTCCACAGGGTCCACGACTTGTTTTTGCTTTTCCTTCATCTTGTTGTCGCGCAACTACTTGTGTAAGGTTCTCTCGATCTTCGAATTGAGTTGAGAAACAGGACTCATTGAAGCACCGCGTCTCGTCTTTTGCATCAACCAAAATCAACAACATTATTAAAAAAAGAAAACAAAATCGATTAGTAAAAAAAATAAAATAAAAATAAAACTAATACGAAAAATAAAATCTTAGCGTAATAAAGTTGTTCTTTCAGTAGTATTAATCCGTTTGTTCCCCGGCAACGGCGCCAGAAAGCTTTATGCGTTATTTTAACGCGTAACTTTTCAAATTTATAATTCTTGATTAATTCACAACATGACACACAATATATCTCACGAGTAAACGCAACGATTGTTAACTGCAAGCGTACAGTGTACTACTTAGAATAGTAGTCTAATCAAGGTCGATCCACGGAACAAGGAATCAAGTACTAACTAGTCATTCAATAATTATTATCTAAGCAAACTAAACAAAGTGTGATGTAGGTGTTGTCGACACAAGCAAAATAAAAGAAATAAAATTCTAAACTTATTCTAATGTAGGGTTCAATCAATATCTAAAACAATCTAAGAAATCGGGGTTCACACAAATACTTTCTAGGTTTATAATCTGTGGTGTCGAAATTATCTAGGTCATGTGCAAATGTGGGTAATTGTTTCTAATGTCTTAATCCTCAGCTCTCGCATATTGAATCAAATATCTAGCAAAGATTACTATATAGCTCTCGCATAGCCTAGCATCCATACTAAACTCATTAAGCAGAAAACAATCAATCGAGCCCTAAGAAACTATCAGCTCTCGCATATTTTAGCATCAATCAATCTATGTTCTTTTAGGTATCATCATATGAATCACGCAGCTCTCACAACTAGCAATCAATAAGAATCAATCCAAAGTAGATAGGTAATTCGGCACACATAGAATGAACAATCAACACAAATAATTTAATAAACTCGATCCATCAATTATATAACCGTAGAAGTAATTGGCTACATCTCTAATCGTAGATCACAGAATTAGTTACTCAAAATAAAATAGCAATCAATCAATATCTCACAAGAATTCATCAAGAAAACAAGAAGACAGAAAGAAAAAGAATAAAAGAGAGAGTAGTGAAGTCGGTTGGCCAGTTTTTGTCTATGGTGATGGCGTCGTCTTGTGTTCCTCTGATGAAGATTTCTGCTGCTCTTGATCTTGAGATTTCGTGACTCTTTAAACCTTCAAATCTTGCTGGAAAAGCGTTGAATTGTTGTGGGGAATAACCTTGGAAATTGGATAGGAATTCGGCACCACCTAGAGGATCCAAAAGAGTAGAAAACCCTAACCCTACTAGTGTGTGTAACCTAATAACTGACCAATCCGGCAGAGCTTCGCCCCTTTTTACTTCAGCCTCTTGAATATGTCGACCTAGGGGTTCCTTTTGTACTAGTTTTTGGCTCTGGAAGTCGGCATGGCTCTCCTACTTTGAATGGTAATAGAATTTTTGACCTGCACTCCAAGTTGGATTTTTGCCTATTTTCTGACCAGAACTTTGCATGGCACTTATCAATTAGAAGACGTCTGAACGGAGCTCTGGCCTCTTCATAAAAGTTATAGAAAATTCTTTTATCTTTCTTTTCATAAATATAACTCCTAAATCGGACATCTGTAGCTCAAGATATCACGAAAATACTGGGCCTGGGTCCGCTCAGAAGAATCTGCACTCTTGGCAGGAATCGAATGATTGCTCCTCCCAGTGGACAACTCAAAAAGTTTTGTAATTTACATCAATGGAAAGATATGGAAGTCTATTTTCCTATCCAATTAATCTCACTTGGGTTCGATCTCTAGATCTTTTGTTATCTCCAAAATACTCAGCTATGCTCACTGCAAAAAAGTTTCCTAAATTGGGCCTGGTTTCCAAACTTGGCTAAAAAGCTTCCATTCTTGAATAAAATCGATTAATTCCTGATAAAAACACTTAATCAGAAAAATTGAAGTAATAATTGACAAAATGCATGAAAATACACAATAATATAAAAATTATACACATAATGGACTATGAAAACATAGTAAAAGCCATTCAAAACCATCATAAAAAACTAACATTTAGATGTTATCAGCAACTATGCCCTTTCTCAACATAAGAAAAAAATTAGCACAACTATGCCCTCATGTTCAAAAATCTAGACAGTTTTGTCCTTTTTTCAACTTTCAAAAATTAGGGCATCTATACCCCTTATTCAAGTTTGAAAAACTTGAGCAGCTATGCCCTTTGTGCATTTATTACAAGAAACATGTGCAACAATGCCCTTAAAATCATATATTAACTCTAATGGGGTAGCATGCCCTAAAAATCACACAATTCAAATCATGGGTAGTATGCCCCTAGTATCATTTCACAAAAAAGGTTGGACCTTACAACTCGTTTTGTTGAGAATGCCCAAACTTATCAACAAAAGTTGGAGATTACATCTCCATGAATGCCCATAACAGAAAAAAATTAACTTTATAAAAAAATTGGGCCTTACATCTTCTCAAGAATGCCCCTAACAACAACATATCAATTTTGGGCCCAGTGGGCCTACATGCAAAATATCATAAATCCAAGCAATGTATATATGGGTGCCTCTCGGTTTTCAAAGAAGGGTTTCTCTCTCTCTCTCTCTCTCTCTCTCTCTCTCTCTCTCTCTCTCTTCTTTTCTTTTTCAAAATTGGATTTGGATATTTCTTTCCTTTCTTCAGGTTTTACCGAGTCTAAGATTCCATAAGACAAGTCATGGGGTTCCCTGGAACCTCCTTCAAAACTCGTTGGAATAATTCTAAGCAAAGATGAGTGAGGATTCTCGTGAGAAAGTATACCAGCTGTGGAATGGCATCCTTCAAATGTCCAAACATGATTTCGAGCAACGGGGGTAGATGAAGTCGTTCTAGTCGTGCCTTGTAGAGTTGGATGAAACCATTGTTCACTCCATTGTCTTTCACACTTCTCTAATATTTCTGGACCCCTCTCTATGCATGTCAAAAAATAGTCAATGATTTCATTCATACTAAGATCACTGCAAACATTTTATGACGGATCAATTCTTGGTTAAACGGATGGACGATTGATAGAACAGGTGTCAATGCTTAGTTTATTAAGGAATTTTGACTTGGGAATGGAGGGGATTTTTGTTTTGACTGCACCTTTATTTCAGGTTGCCTACGAATTCCTAAACATCCATATTTTTGGATTTGTTTTTTTTTTGAATCAACTTTGTCGATTTTTTTTATTTTTTTTAATTTTTTTATTTATGTGCATGACATTCATAACAGTTGTGAAACAATTGAAAGTACATACATTTTCATTGCATGTATCTCCTTGGATGTGAAAAGTAAGGTATAATTGCACTTATCATAGAAAAGATCTTGATAGAAACAAAGAACAAAAATCACTTAAAGAATCTTGAAAAAGGGTATGGATAATGAAAGAAAAGAATGATAGCCATAAGGTCTCAAAGGGTTAAAGGTGGGTGTGAACACCCAAATTTAGCCACTTAATTATTTTCATTGGATCATAATTGTGTTTTGAAGCCCAAGGTTAAATTTATTAATTTTTGGTCTTTATTTTGGCTCAGGAACCCAATGAATAAATTATTGGACTATTCTTATAATTAGGCCCAGGCCTAGCACGAATTTTCTAACTTATTTGTCTCTGATTTTCATCAAATTAGAGGCCCAATTAAGTTAGTTTACTATTTTGCCAATTTTATGAAATAAAAGAGGAATAATTCTTAATCCATGGAGTGAAGGTTAAGTAAATGAGTTTACATGGAAAGAATATGGAGTTTTCCTCAAGAAAAGGGAGATTTTCTGGTCTATGAATCCACACTTTGCGCGCAAGAATCGAATTAGAGTCAAAATAAGGAAAACTGGGTCAAAATAGGAAGAGCCGTGAACAGTAACCGATAGGCCGGCGGTCATGGGGCCATGACCGCCACTTGCCGGCGGTCATCACAACATGACCGCCCACAGTGGCAGTCGTGTGTTCCAGTTTCGGCAATTTTTCTGAGTTTTTCCATTCTAATAAAACTTGGGTGGTGACTCTATCGATCTCTCTTGTCACGAGGTGAGAAAGTTCCGGGTTCTCACAGCTGGCGACTCCGCTGGGGAGTTGCGGGTTTAAAAAATAATGTGCAATTTTTACTTGAGTTTTGTGCTTTGTTATTTGTCACTTGCATGCATGCATTATAATTGTGTGTTAACATCTACCTTAAGGGGGCGCGACGAGTCCTTGCCCATACATACCATCATTCGTGGTGATATGGCATGCGATTTGTCTGTTACCCGCCGCGCGCGATGATTGGGAACCTTGGCCTTCGACCTCACGCGGCATCCTTGTGTCACATGTGAGTAGGTTGAACCTCCCATAGTAGCGGTTTCTTGGCCCCCAACCAGCTTATACCCTTGCATATAGTCGAACGAAACCCTAGGGGTACTTGCCTTTTGTGGAAATATGTTGTATGATTATGCCTACCTTTCGTGGATCCGAATTAATTGTGCATTCATATCTTCCTCATCAAAACAAAACCCTAGCCGAGTCTCTTTTTCGAAATCTTTTTCTTTAAAATTGTTTTCCATTTAACGAGCCGATTTATATTTTTCTTAAAATTAACTTTTCCAAAAAAATCTAAAAAAAATTAAAATCGAAAAAACAAAAAAATTAAAAAACAAAAATAAAAAATTGTTTTGTGCCTAAAACCTCATGTTTTCAAACAATAACTTCGGCTCCAAATCTTTTTACTGCTTTTCAAATAAAAAAATTTTCTTTGTGCATTTGAGTAATGTCACAATCAACAAATAGTCTCGTACACGCGTGCGTTTACCTCTTAGGACACCATGAGTGACGACACTATCCAAGTGAATGACCTGACCGTGGTGGGTGAGTTGTTGGAGAAGTTGAAGGGTGTTAACATGGCTCAATTTCTCGAGGCACTAAAGGTAGCAAAGGGTGATGAAGGTACCGCCCAATCTTCAAAGAAGAACACTAACAAAGCCGATGGTATGCGACCAATCACGATTGATGAAGACATAGAGACTCCCCCACCTCGTCTAGAGGATAAGGTCGACAAAATTGATGGAATCCTCAAGGACCTCAAGCGGAAAAAGGACGGCTATAACATTGATCAGTTGGCTCTCTTCCACGGGGCTCGGTTTCCTGACAAATTCAAGATGCCCGACTTTGACAAATTTGATGGAACTGGTTGTCCACATACCCATTTGAAGATCTATGGCCGAACTCTCTATCCCATGGGGATTGGATCCGATTTAATGGTGCAACTTTTCCAACGCTCCCTAGGAGGGGCAGCTTTATCTTGGTTCATGTCATTGGATGACAACCGTGATTCCAAATGGGAAGACATTTGCAAGGAATTCATTGAGCACTATAAGTACAATACTGTTGTTGATGTCACTAAGAGAGATCTCGAAACTACCAAGCAACAAGCTCAAGAGACTTTCTCTGAATTTATGACTAGGTGGCGCAACAAGGCATCCCGAATGGTGAAGCGTCCCTCTGAAGAGGATCAAGTCCAAATGGTGATCAAGAACTTGCAACCAAGCTATTATGATCGCATGGTGAGCAATTATTACGCTGATTACAAAGCCCTTATTGATGCGGGAACCTAATTAGAGGATGCCATTGCATCCGGTAAGATCAAGACTCCTCAAGAGAACTCTTTTCAAAGAAAGAATTTTGGGACAAGCAATAACAAGAAATCGGCGGATGTGAACAATGTGGCGGTAACTGCGCCAATTCAATTAGGTGAGACAAAAAGACAATTCACTCGATTGTCTATGCCACTTAGCACCATTCTAAAAATATGCATGGCACGAAATGCCATCACACGGTTAGCACCGCCAACCAACCCAAATCCCAATCTTGATCAAAGCAAGCACTGTGAGTTCCACCAAATCTGAATCGGCCGTTTTTATTTTCTAAACTCCAGTAGAAGACAACCCATGGATTCTGTCCAACAACCAAGATAAGTATCCAAATCCCTTTTTTTTATTGTGAACCTTATTGAGTGCTTTGATATTGATGATGATGATTTTATTATTGATGATGTCAGCACTATGTGGTTCCATGAAAAAAACTATGTGGGCTCTGAACCCGGTCGCCGGGGTTCGTAGGTGGTCTCTAGTGGTGGAGACTCAAGCTCAAATATTTTATTTTTCCTTTCTGTCCCGAACCTTCTTCTTCTTCCCCCTCCAATTCAATTTTGTTATGTTTAGGTGACTTCTTTCCACACTTACACACTTGCACAAGGCATACTTAATTTCTTCAATTGCATAAGGTTTTGACCCAACATGGATCGGTGCCTAACACCTTCCCATCCATGACGAATCCCCGATCCCATGTCTTTGGTTCACCAGGACCAGTTGCCTAAAAAGTCATTCAAAGGTTTTCCCTAAGTTTTGTCCTTAATAAAATTTGGGCGACGACTCTAATAACATGGAATTGACACAAGGAAGGAAGTGAAAGGAATAGGTGAAAGGCCCAATTAATTCTGGTTCGGGTTCTCACAACTGTTGGGCCAAAACCCTTCCATTGAAGTCACCTTGAAGACTTTTTGGGAGGATGCTTGCTCCAAATTTCCTAGAAAGTTTAGTCTTTTAAAGAGGCTGGGATGTGTGAGGCATTCTCTCGGTTTGTGAAACTTGAGGACCTTTGGCAATCCAGATCAAGTAGCATATGAATTACAGCTAAAATTGGATGATTTTAATTTAATCACTAAATCAAAGAGAATCACTAAAGTAGAGCGAGGGGAGGATTCTAAATTTAAGGCCAAGGCAATTTTAAAGTGGAAGTAGAAGGAATGCCTTTGGCGGCAGAAATCTCATTTGACTTGGTTGCAATTAAGTGATAACAACAGAAATTTTTTTCCATACGGTGGCGTGTAATCGAGGGAGGAGGAATCGTATTCAGCAAGTTCTGGTTGATGGATTTCCAATTCAGGACCACGTAGGAATTGAGAGGGCAACTTCCAATTTATTTAAACCATTTAGCGCTTCTCGGCCTGAGGTTCTGGAGAAACTTTTCTCAGCGGATGAAGTTAAAGAAGTAGTTTGATAGTGTGATGGAGACAAGGCCCTAGGCTCGGATGGCTTCAACTTTACTTTCTACAAAATGTGCTGGGACCTAATTCGTGATGATTTAGTGGACTTGATGAATGAGTTCTATAAATCGGGCTCCTTGGCTAAAGGCAATAATAGGGCTTTTCTGACCTTAGTCCCTAAGACGGCTGATGCCTCCTGGTTTGGTGATTATCAGCCTATTAGCCTTGCCCATGGTATTTATAAAATCGTGGCCAAGGTTCTTGCGAAAATAATTAAGGGGGTATGGCTTCTGTTAGTAGTAGTAATCAGTTTCGTTTTATGGAGGGAAGGGTGAATTTGGATTGTGTCCTCTTAGTGCCCGAGGTCATTAACCAAGTGAAGAAATCCAGTGTTAGGGCTTTCTTGGGGAAAATTGATTTCAAAAAGGCCTACGATTCAGTATCGTGGGAAACTTTTTATGGAGATGTTGGAATCCATGGGATTTGGGAATCGGTGGAGGAAATGGATTTGGAGCTATGTGGCTTTTCCTAAGTTGGCGGTTATTATTAATGGGTCCTCTGCTGATGAGTTTGGTACTTTTAGAGGTTAGAAGCAAGGGGATCCCTTATCCCATTTCCTCTTTAACATAGTGGTAGAAGGGCTTACTCTCATGGTTAAGCAGGTCGTTGATAAGTCTTTGGTTAAGGAATTGTTGGTGAGTCAGCCAACTTTTTCGGTTCTCCAGTTTACAGATAATACAGTATTTTTTGCTCCTGATGATGTTGTCTCTTTGCTAAATCTATAATCGTGCTTAAGATGTTTTGAGGTACTTTTGGGTTTTTGCATAAATTTTCATCAAAGTAGTGTATTCGGTGTGAATGTTTCGGACAAAAGGGTGGCTGAGGTGGTTGGTATGGTACCTAGTCGTTCTGAAAAACTGTCTATCAAGTTTTTGGGTTTTCCCCTTGGCCTTATTATGCACAAAGCAAGTTCGTCGGAGCGAGTGGTAGAGAGAAATTGGGGCAGAATGGCCATTTAGAAAGGTAAATTTTTGCTCTAGGGATTAGGGTTACTTTGGTTCATGCGGTGTTAAGTAACCTTCTAATTTATTTTCTTTCCCTGTTCAACATCCCAGCTAGTGTGGCAAAAAAAATTATTCAGCTCCAACATATTTTCTGTGGAGTGCGTAGGAGAAAATTGTCAAACCAAGAATTCGAAGGGGCCTGGGCATTAAGTCCGTTCATGTTAAGAATACATGTTTTATTTTTTAAGTGGATGTGGAGGTATTGTACCTCGGTGTATGATTCTGATTTTGTTCCTGGTTTGGTTTGGCTAAGATTCTTAACAGAAGCCATTTATATCCAGTTGATACCTCGTGACCTTCTTTCAAATTGAATTACTCCTCTAATATCTGGAAGCATAATATGTAGTTGGGAGAAGTGAAGGTGAGGAGTGATTTTTTCTTGAACGTGGGAGTTGTTTTAAGAGTGGGGAATGGTTGTCATTGTCGTTTTTGCAAATAAGTGGTTGGATTGTGGAATTCTTATGGTGATGTGTCCTCGGATCTTCTCCCTGACTGTAGAGTCGGTTCTTTCTACTTTTGAGGGTTTTGAGTTTCGGGGAGATTGTAGATGCTGGGTGGCCAGCTGGAGGCATCCCTTATATTCTTGGGAGGTAGAGCTGAGATTAAGAATTATGTGGAGGATGTTCAGCTCAGAAGTATTGTTCAAGACAAGTGGTTATGAGCTGATAATTCTAATGGCCCTTACTCATGAGTAAGGTCTTCCTATCTACTGTTTTTTCCTCCCTCCTTAGGTGTTAATGCAAAGCCTTGTGTGTGGCTTAATTTTGCTCCCCTAAAGCGGTCTATTTGGATTGCATTCCATCAAGGTATTGCAACTAGATCAATCATACTTGTTGGAAATATTATTGGTTTGGCTGATGCTTTATGTCCTTTCTGTAAGGATTTGGTTGAAACCCGTGATCATTTGTTTCTTCAATGCCGGGAGGTTTGGTGTTTATAGTCCAAGTTTTGTTCTTGGTGGGGGTGTATTGGTGTATGTGGGCTTCCTTAGAGGACATGTTTTCTCATTGGTTCTAGTTGGTGGGCTCTCAAAAAGTTTTAGCTCCCTGGATTACAGTTTTCTATGCCTCAATTTGGAGCATCTGGCCTGCTCAAACAGGTTGATTTTTCAAGGACAAGAAGTGGACTGGGACCTGCTGTTTAATTGCATCTTGCTGTGTGTGAATTCTTGGTCCAAGTCCAAGCATCCCAGGTTTCCTTTTGGAATTTCTGTTGTATTAGTCTACTCTGATGGTCTTAGATCGCGGAGAGGGGCTGATTGCGAGTTAACTTTTGTCTAGTTAGTCTCCTCATTGTGTTTGGTTGTAGTGTAGTGTTCATGTCTAGTCTTTGTATCTCTGTTCTTACAGGTTGTGCTGGTTTCTTCCTTTGTATTTTGCTGGCACTAGTCATCGTCTAGCCTTTCTATCTCTGCTTTTACATATTGTGCTGGTTTCTTTCTTTGTATTTTGTTGGCACTAGTGAACACCCTGATGTCTATTGTCTTGCGCTTTGTCCTATCTAAATAAATGATCATTTCTATAAAAAAATAAACTTTACAGAAATAATAATTAATTTAATTGTATTAGAATGATTTCTTTATTACATTCTATAAAGTTGAGCAATTTAGGTGTTTTATTATTTCGCCACACTCTAGCAATTAAAAATTGTTTCATGGAAATTTGTTCTAAAAGAAAGGTGTCAACTTCATTAAAAGTTTCGCTTATTATAAGATTGTATCTAACTCTTAATAAATTTCAAAAAATCTAGAACATTCATAATCCTATTAGAATTCTCTATGTAATAAATATTAATGAAAAAGTAAATGGCAAATAATATATTGCTAAATTTTTTGTTAAAAAAAGTTATACATTGTGTTTAATAAAGTAAAATGGTTGATTCTAATTATTAGGGTCTTAAAGTCATCCTAACCCATAGAAAAATTCATTTTTTCAATAAACTTTTTGCAATATTAGCTTAAATGCTTGAGGAGTATAGCTGCCACACGAAGTAAATAAAAGAACATATCATAGTTAATGATATTTGCACATAAAAAAAAAACAAAAAATGATGTGCATAAAAACACTACGTAGAATGCGGGGGATATCGTCCTTCTTTTTTTTTTTTTTGAGAAAATGATGTTAACTTCTCATTGATGTAAATGGAACATAGCAACATCTTCTCTGGCTATGTTTTCAAAAAAAAAAAAAAACATCATCTCTGGCTATATTTGAGATATGAGTAGGAACATTCTTAGTATAGATACACGCATGATCATGAAACTTAGCTAGTTGGGCCAGGGCATGTGCAACTCGGTTGCCTTGGTGTTTAACATGAGAAAACTGAACGGACTGAAACTTAGAAAATGAGATGCTAATGTTTTTGACAAGTACACTAAAATAAGAAAACATCGAAAGCTGTTGTTGTAAATGGTGTAAAAGAGGTAGACAGTCGGTCTCGAGGATAATGTCCTGGAGGCCCAATTCTGTTGTTGTTTCGAGTGCAAAAAAAAGCAGCTTGTGCCTCTGCTGTTTCAGGTGATAGGCATCCGATGCATGGTGTAAGTCCTGCGGCTAAAATGTGGCCTGCGGAGTCTCTTGCAACAAAAGCCAAGCCTCCTTTTCCATTCCCAAACAGACCTGTGTCAGAATTTATCTTTATGGTTGTTCCTTCCGGTGGCTTCCACTGAACACTTGATTGTGACCATTTGGTTGAGACGTGCCGTACTTGCTTGTGTGTGGCCAGCAATGTAGGCATCCCGAGTTGTAGTCAACAGTTGACTCCTTTCCGGACTAATTGAGTCCGCGTTGGGAGGATATTTTGCAGGGCTCTCCGCCGGAAGTGCTTAATCTTGGGTGGTAGTGCAGGAGACCAAACGTGTGTCCATTCTACATTCAGATTGTCGTATGAGACCATGTTTGTTGGGCACCTTCTTGCTTGTGACCCATGGCCAGCCAGTAAGCCCTGCGAACACTGAAAACACCATTCTTTATAGGGGACCAAGAGAGCTGGTCTGAAATGAGGTTTCGGCTCAGTGGTAAACTTTTGATCTGATTGGCTTCGGTTGGCACAAAAATCTCATCTATGAGGGCTTCATTCCATCTTGGGGGGTCTAGGTGCATCAGTTCTTGCAATATCGCATAGGGGTCCAGTATGCGAGGAGGGGACCCAACCAAACCGTTTCCTGGTTTAGGGAGCCAATTGTCAAGCCAGATTCTGATTGAGGTTCTGTTGCCTACCCGTCATCTGAGCCCTGTTCGCAGGAGTTCCATACCGTGGGCGCTACTGCAAAAAGTGTAACTCTGGGCCTTGTGTTTTTTGTATTTGCAACGGAGATTTTGACCTGAAGTATTTCGCCTGTAGGACTTGGAAAAGTAAAGATTTGTTGTCCTGCACCAGCCGCTAGCTTTGTTTGGCTAGTAGAGCTTGGTTGAAACATTGTAGATCCCTAAAGCCCATGCCTCCTTTCTTCTTCTGTTGACACAGATTTTCCCATTTCATCCAATATATGCATCTTTCATCCTTTTTTTGTCCCCACCAGAACCGGGCCACAATTGCTTCTAATTCCTTGCATAACGTGGTAGGGAGTGCAAAACATTACATCACATATGTTGGGATTGCTTGTGCTATTGCTTTGATAAGAACCTCTTTGCTAGCTATTGACAATGATTTGTCTTTCCAGTGTTTCAGTTTCTTCATCACTCGATCTTTAATCATGGAAAAAATGTGTTTCTTTGATCTTCCAAGTACCGTTGGTAACCCAAGGTACTTAGCATAAGAGTCCATGGCCTTTACTCCTAGTCGTTGTTCAAGGGAATCTCTGTGCTCCTGTGGTACATTTCCGCTAGAGGACATCTCAGTCTTACCAAAGTTAATTTTCTGCCCGAAGAGAGTTCGTAGGTGTGAAGAATCTGCTTCAAAGTGTCGACTTCAGATGCTGTGGCTCTGGCAAAAAGGATGCTGTCAACGGCAAAGAATAGTTGTGAGATGGTGGGAGCTCGCCTGCAGATGGATATGCCGTGGAGGTCACCCCATTTTTCTGCTAGTCTGATCAAATTTTAAAGGCTCTCTGCACATATAAGGAAGAGATAAGGTGATAGTGGGTCTCCTTGACGGAGGCCCCGGGTGGGGGTGAAGGTCTCAGTGGGAACACCATTAATTCTAACAGCAAAAGAAGTCGTAGAAACACAACGCATTATTAAATCAACATGGAAACCAAAACGAAGAAGAGACTGTTCTAAAAAACTCCACTCCACTCTATCATATACTTTGCTAATATCTAGTTTAAGGGCTAGGTAACCTCTTTTTCCTCTTGTTCTCTTTTTTAGAAAATTAAAAGTTTCGAAAGCTACTAAGGCATTATCTGTGATGAGACGACCAGGTACAGAGGCATTTTGGGTGGGGCTAATGATGGAAGGTAACACAAGTTTTAGGCGGTTTGCAATAGTCTTGGTAACTAATTTGAAAATGACATTGCACAGACTAATGGGTCGGAAATGTTCAGGGAGTTGGGGTTTAGGAATTTTAGGAATCATGACTATGTGGGTGTGATTGATGGCTTGGGGTGACAATTTGTGGCTGAGGATATTTAGCACAATGTGGACAACATCAGGACCTACGATATGCCAATAAGATTGATAAAATAAAGCGGGCATACCGTCGGGTCCAGGAGCTTTTGTGAGGTGCATTTGTCCCAGGGCTGATCTTACTTCTTCCGGGGTGATTGGTCGCTGAAGTCTGCTATTCATTTCATCAGTAACTCGAGTATCTAGTAGGTTTGCGACTTGGGAGACCTTGCTGGGATTTACTGATGTGAATAGGTTCTGACAGTACTGTTGCACCACTCGACTAATACCCTCATGGCTTGTTTGTAGTCGCCCTCTATCATCTTGCAACCCTCTTATGTGGTTGCGTCTGGATCGTTGGGAGGCTTTGCGTTGGAACAAAGCTATGTTCTTATCCCCCTCACGAATCCAGTTGGTTCGGGCTCGTTGGTGCCATAGCTTTTCTTCAGTCATGAGTAGGTTTTAAAGCTCCCTGGGTAGTTGGCGGCTTTCACCATAATGCTCTCTTTGATCTGGTTGTCTTTGGACCTTTGTGAGTTGGTCGGTTTACTTCTTTAGCTTTGTTCTAACGTTCCCAGAGGAGGTTTTGTTCCATTGCTCTAGCTCAATACCGCAGGTAGTCAAGCAGTCCAAGAGGCCTTGTACCGAATTTTGTTGGCAAGTCCAAGTCTTTCTGATCACATCTTCGCACCCACTATAGCCTACCCACAATGATTCGAAGCAGAACATACGGCTGTGAGGTTTGGATGATACAATGCTACAATCCAGGCATAGCTTAATCAGAAGGTGATCTGATCTTAAACGCAGCAGATGTGTTACCTCATGCTATCAGAACATATGTTTCCACTCCAAATTGGCTACAAAGCGGTCCAATCTTTCTTGTATCCACAACTCCCCATGTTTTGTTTTAATCCACGTGAATTGATTGCCCGTTTAGCCTAAGTCATCCAGGTCATATGCATTAAGTGCTTCATGGAATTGCTGCATTGGCTGTTGCTCTCTAATTGCACCACCTTCCTTTTCGTGATTAAAAAGTATTTCGCTAAAATTCCAGAAGAGCAGCCAGGGGAGGTGTATCTGTTGGCCGAGCTGATGGATTAGGTTCCAGGTGAGGTGTTTATTTGCAGTTTCCGGCCACCCGTAGAAGCTTGTGCAGCGCCAACTGGAGGTGAATTCCGGCCCAGAAATTTCTGTATCAATATGGTGGCTTGAGAAGGATCGCAACGAAACAGATAAATCAAGGAATATCGTCCTTCTTGATTTAAAAGTGGAGTGTGAATAACACCTGTTGAGTGTGTAATTTTTAGGTCTAAGTCCAAGCATCCCAAGTTTCCTTTTGGTATTTTTGATGTATTAGTCTGCTCTGATGGTCTTAGATCGTGGAGAGGGGCTGATTGCGAGTTAACTTTTGTCTAGTTAGTCTCCTCATTATTTGGTTGTAGAGTAGTGTTCGAGTGTAGTCTTTGTATCTCTCTTCTTACAAATTGTGTTGGTTTCCTCCTTTGTATTTTGCTGGCACTAGTCATCGCCTAGTCTTTCTGTCTCTGTTCTTACTGACTGTGCTGGTTTCTTCCTTTGTATTTTGTTGGCACTAGTCAACACTGATGTCTACTGTCTTGCGCTTTGTCCTATCTAAATAAATTATCATTTATATCAAAAATAATAAACTTTATAGAAATAATAATTAATTTAATTGGATTGGATTGATTTTTTTATTACATTCTATAAAATTGTGCAATATAGGTGTTTTATTATTTGGCCACACTCTAGCAAATAAAAATTGTTTCAGGGAAATTTATTCTAAAAGAAAGTTGTCAATTTCATTAAAAGTTTAAAATTTTGGAACTTTTGCTTATTATAAGATTGTATCTAACTCATAATAAAATTTCAAAAAATTCTAGAACATTCATTATCCTATTAGAATTCTCAATGTAATAAATATTAATAAAAAAGTAATTGACAAATAATATATTGCTAAATTTTTTGTAAAAAAAACTATATATTTTGTTTAATAAAGTAAAATGGTTGATTCTATTTATTAGGGTCTTAAATTCAACCTAACCCACTCATAGAAAAATCCGTCCTTTCAATAAACCTTTTGCCACAGTAACTTAAATGCTTGAAGAGTATAGTTGCCATACAAAGTAAATAAAACAACATATCATAGTTAATGATATTTGCACATAAAAAACAAAAAGTGATGTGCATAAAAACACTATGTAGAGTGCGGGGGATATTGTCCTTCTTGATTTAAAGCTGGAACGACCTTACTTGGACAGGATCTGTTCTATAGTAGGTGTACATCTGTTTCCTTGATTTGAAGGTGGAGTGTGAATAACATGCGGATATCGCCACCCCAGTACACATTGTCCTGACATTTGACAAATACACATTGTCCTGATATTTGACAACTACACATTGTCCTGACATTTGACATTATTTAATGTTCAGCTAAACATGAGTTTTCTTCCCATCTCCCAAAGAAAAATGTCATGAATGCACCGGAGTACACGTTTACAACAAGTGCGATTCATGTTTGCGTAGAGTAAAATTACAAATGAAGATGAACATATAATTTATGTATAATTGACAACTTAATTTGACCACCTGCATTGGTAGCGACAATGCTGACTGTTGTGATAGAGACGAGGCTACTAATTAATACTAATTATCTTATCTCCGTTTATAATATTTGAATTCATATTTTAAGGTGCCGTATCACAGAGACCAACGCTGTGTTGTGTGGAAGAGACAACTCCAAATATTTTGTTGGTCCCTTGGTAGAAGAGGGCACACATTGCAATGCATTGCATTAGACTGGATCAGCTTTTACATGCTTTGTCTATCTAGTAGTGTAACATTATTCTTGATTGCCAACCAGCATTTTAGTAGTGAATAAATTGAGAGATTCTCTACCCAATGAAGAGATAATATTCACATTTCTTTTTTGTCGAAAGGGTAAAGATATATTAATAAGAACCAAGTACAAAATACATATTAGAGTTACATAGATTATTAAAAATTAGAGAAAAATCAGAATTAAAAGCCACAAACATGATGGAATAAATCCACAAATAAAGCATGGACCATAATACAAAGTGATTACACTTAGATCCGGACATAGGCAAAGATTAAAACACAAACCAAAGAACTTGCAGCTACCCATGAACGGGAGAGCGTGATGTCCGCATAGAGCAGGACTAGCCCCAAACAGCAACCAAGTTCGCTCACAGTGGTCGGCAGCTATCGGCTTTATCTCTGAGACACGAGCAAGCCAAGCAAATACCATCACCGGAAAAACGGGAGAAAGCCAAAATCCGCCCTTGTCAGTAAACACTTCACAAAATGCTCCTTACTTCACACAACAATAAACATCCACCACCAAGTAGCACCACCATCGGCGACACAGCTCCATCTTCCCTCCAGCCTTGAAAAGAAGTAAGAGGCCGCCATGGAAGTAGTGGTGGCGGTACAGATCCACGGTAAAGAGCCCCATAAAACTCTTCTGTGTGGATAAAATTCCCACCTAGGGGTAGAGATCCTAAAAAAGAGGCAAATATCTCAATCCAAATCTAAACGAAGGAGTAGATCTGATTGGACACAATTATTCATCTGAAGCAAGGAGACAACAACTATGAAAGCAAGAAAAGAAAAAAAAAAAAAAGGGGGAGACTGCCCGGAGGCAGCCCCAGGAAAAACCAGAGGCGGAGGTTCCTAGAGAGGGTTGAGAGAAAAAAATTTTAGAGAGACAAATTTCACATTTGTGAGTTGAGTTCCTTGAGGATTGACATTAATTTTCTTTGTCCATTCCCCGCCATTCGTGGGCGATTAACTAGTAAAGTATAGTTATCTCTATCATTTTTCATCTATTTGGTTTTCACATATGATATAATTTTTAATTTGGAGTGAGGAGCCGAATTTTATTCATAACAGAAAAAACCATAGCTCCTTAACGAAAAGGATTTGAAGGGTAACCAAAAATGCTGGATTCATGAGCTTGTAGGGGATAGGGAGGTGTGAAGTACCATATTGTTAAACAACATTTAATTTTAATAAAAAAAGTTGCACTTTTGTGTATGTTTTTGCTATTGAACCATGATGTGAAGAGAACCCGACCAAATATCATTTTTTGCCATCTGATCTAGAGCCCCTCTAGATTTTATTAAAAGGAAAAAGCTATGAAAAGTCTAGATTGCATAAACTGATATAGGGACCGACTTGACAGAAGCAAACTTCTTCTTAAGGTTTAACCTGAAGGCTAGATTTTAGGAATTGGGAATTGCTTCCGTGGATTGCTACAAAATAACAGTTTGCGTTTCTGATGCCCAATACCTGTGGATTGTCATACTGTTTCCCAAAACTTAAATTTTTATGTTTTTCGCAACTATATCCTCTAATTTTAAAATGACCAATTTGTGTCGTAGTCCTTTATTAATTATAGAAAGCCTAATTTCTGTCAAGTGCTACCGTTAAATCAATTTTTTTTATTTATCCAACAAATGACACGTGGATTTGACGCTTAAATAGAGTTACAAACTTCAAAGAACAATAAAGGTTCGTTAAAAATTGTTGAGAAGCACTTCTAAGCGTTTAAAGAAGCTGAAAGCGCTTCAACTCCCGATACCGTGTGGACATCCCCCTAAAAGGGCACCATGATGAGTGTTTCAACGGGATAAATACTTTTTGACCACCTGAACCGTCGGTTAAATGGATTTAACCTGCTGAACTAAAAAAACCTAAAATAGAGATATTTTGAACTTTATTTTTGTAAGAATTAACCACCTGAACAAAAAAATAGTGATACAATGGCTTTGTTTTTGTAAGAATTAAGCCGCTTCATCCATAATTTCACAAATCTACTAACTAAATCTATTTATGATAAAATAAAATTTTTAATTAAATAGAGACATTTTTTCCTCCATATTTTCTTTCCTCTTGGACTCCCCTATTTCTATTTCATGAATGGACAGGAAGATAATATAGGTGATAGAGCCCTAATGCAAGAAGCGATGGGTTTTGAGAGTTCTCGTCGAACCTTCCTCTTGCGTGAAAATTAAATAATAATGCATATTGGAATGACAACATATCACCAATAAATCTATTTTTAATAACAATTAGAAATGAAAAAAAAACATAAAAATTATTAGCATGCAAAATGATTTTTTAAAATTAATAGATATGATTTCTCTAGGCATCAATGACTATTTAGTTTAATTTATTTTGATTTCGTTGCAAGATGTTCACATCTGACAATATTGAATAACATCTTGAACACCCTAACTAAGCTTAGTGCAGAATGCGCTGATTGACATTTTGACATTACCTATTCAGCTAAACCTGTTCGCATCACATTACCTATCAAGACAAAATGTCCAGAATACACATAAACTAAGTTCGTTTACAACGATGTGTGATTCATGCTTGCAGAGAATAATGTCAGAAATGAAGATGAGCATATTATATAAATATATATATATAATCTGCAGCTTAATTTGACCAGCTGCACTCTTAGCGACAATACTCAATTATGATATAGACGAGGTGGCAGGTTCAGCTTAATTCAAGTCGGATCGAAATACTAGTTAATGCTAAATTATCTTATTTGAAACCGAAACCTTTGAGGAAACAAGTGCCGTAGCACCGACTTGAATAGGTTATGAATATTGTATATTATTGATCTGTGTTAACATGTATAAATATACAGAGTGGCGGTTGTATACTCAACCTCGAACACATAAGGATGAGCCTTACTGATATAAACGTATGTTATCACTATATACAAATTACAATCCTATCTGATCATAGCTGGAGAGCATACTGATCTTAG
>JAKUCV010002255.1:48291-61307 GCA_028386065.3 Turnera subulata | reverse complement strand
CTTCTTTGCAGGTGAAGGAGAAGTTGGAGATGATTGCAGTTGAAGGAAAATAAAATAATATAGACAGGGGTCACGTTCAGCACAGAGGAAGACAGGGTCTCACGAGCACACAGGAGATGGCGGCTGCTTTATGCAGTCGTGTCCCGTCCGGTCCAGAAAATATTGCTAGTACCCTGTTGACTTAATTCCTGGCCCGATATTTCGAGGTTAATCCCGATTTTTCTCGACATTCCTGGACCCGAAAAATGCCAACTTCGGTCCGAAAATTCCGCAGAAAATTCCCGAGCATGGGGCAGTGCTCGGTTTCGGAACTCGAAGCGTAAATTACCCTGAAATAATTACACATGATTATTTTTATTTGGAAAATTACTGTACAAAGTTTTTTTACAGTCCCGGTAAAATGTAAATTTTTACCCGGGCTGTTACAGTATTTATATTTTATTTTATTATCAATTGCTTCTTATGGAGTGGTAAAATATAATTTTAGCTTCTCTCAAATGATTAACTCATCAAAAGAAATTGTGTAGTGTAATCATTATTTTAGCAAGGATATCAAACACTTTATAAAATATTTAAAGTGTAATGTCTAAATTAATTTTCTAATTTAACATGAATTCTAGAGTATAAGACAACTCTTGGTGCTAGGACGAAGATTGGAGATAAATTTTTGGGAGGAATAATGTAACAGCCCGGGTAATTTTTATATTTTTACTGGTATCGTAAAATTTATTTTACAGTTATTTACCATAAAAATTAATCTTGGGTAATTAATTTATGGTAATTTGAGCTTTGGATTCCGAAACCGAGCTCTGTCCCACGCTCGGGATTTCTCTGCGGATTTTTCGGACCAAGTTGGAATTTTCCGGGTCCAGGAATCTTCAGAAAAGCCGGGTTTACCCACGAGTTATCGGACCAGAAATAAAGT
Source organism: Turnera subulata (assembly GCA_028386065.3). Lineage (NCBI taxonomy): Eukaryota > Viridiplantae > Streptophyta > Magnoliopsida > Malpighiales > Passifloraceae > Turnera > Turnera subulata. Next base: position 60,382 of record JAKUCV010002255.1, on the reverse strand, counting down.
CAAGGGGGTACATTAGTTATTTTTTGGTCCGGACGGGACACGCTTCACATGCTGCACAGTGTTGGAGCAGCCGCCGCCTTTTTCCTATGAGGCTTGTGAGCAGATTACACTGCCCGTGTCTCACCAGTACCACACTGCAGGTTTTCTTTCCTTTTACCGTGCTCTTGTTTTCTTCCCAGATCACACACCCACACACACCAAACCATCACCAACACTCCCCTGCAAGTTCTGCAAAACTCAAACCTGCAAAAGAGGAAAAAAAATAAAACAAACAAAAACCACACAAACGCCGCCGTTCCACCCCACCCCTCCCTTCTTCTTTCTTTTTCTCTCTTACGCCGCCGCCACCACAGCCGAGACAATCGGCCGAGACCCCCACCTCCTCCACCTGCAACCTCGCCGCCGTCCTCTTCTCCTTCTCCACCGCGACCAGCCGCCCTCCTTCCTCTCTTCCTCCTCCCGTCGCGACTGCAAGCCGCCGCTGCTCCGTGGAAAAAGAGCCGACGAGACGCCGCCCGAGCCACCCGCCTCCTCACTGCCGATGACTGCAGCACCAGTAGCCGGCCTCCCTCGCGTCACCTCTGTTCCTCTCGTCGCTCTCCTCCCTGTGCTCGCCTCGCCTGTCGCCGCGCCGCCACCTCTGCAAATCGAGGTGAGACAACCCGGATGCATGATGGTTTGGGTCGGGCCGACCCGGTTGGGGATGGATCTGGGTTTTGGATGAGTTCCGGTTGTGAGGTGATGGGCGGCTGGGCATTAGTCTGCTGGGTCGTGGGCTATGTTCTGGGCCGTACTCTGGGCCTGCACGTGGGCCTGCTCCTGTGCTCCTGTTTGGGGCCTGGGCTTGGCACTGTGCATGGCCTGATCTGGCACTGTTTAGGCCCAGTCCGAAATTAAAAAAAAAAGAAAATAAAATTAAATCTGGAAAAAAAATATAATTCTGGAAAAATAAAATATAATTTATGGAAACAATATTTTGGGGAAAATTTGGGGAATAATATTACGGAAAATACGATTTTTAGAAAAAGTATATTATATATAGTAAATAATAATTATTTTGAGGAATAATTTTGGAAAGGGTATTATCAAGGTAATAAAATACCAGAATAATATCCAGGTATATGTATAGGTATAAGTATAGTATTATTTTGACACCTTGAAAATAAATGGTGAATGATGATGATAACGGAGAATTAACCCGGGGAAGTAACCGAGACGAGTTAGTATTTATATTTCGGTATATAGTAGTAGTATGACATTGCATATCACTTATGTGTGTATATTGTTTGTTTGATATAGGAGTTGACAACGAGCAGATACCTGAGGAACCAGACTTTGAGTCCGTGGGACAATTCCAAAACTGATAATCGGCTAAGGTGAGGATGGATAACCTTGGATATGTGCCCGTAATACTGTGTTTGTTTTTGTTGTTTGATTGAACTGCTGAATTGATTATCGACTGTTATTTGATTGCTGTGGAAATTGTAGATGTTGTTGTTGGATTGTGTATAGACTTGTGGATATTGTGTTGAATAATGCTGAACTGTTAGCTGTGATTAGTTGACGTTATGAGTCTGTTGTTGATTTGATCTGAGGAATAATCTGGAATAATGGAAAATTGGATAATTGAGGAAAGGGTAACGGAATTGGACTGGAATTGAGATAATGATATAATTGTCACGTGGAAAGTTGTGGTACGACTAGATGGTTAGAGGCTAGTTCTGTGGTGTCATGGCCGGTTTGGTTTGGTTGTTGGGGATGTTGATCCCGGATGATGTTGTTATTGGGATGTTGATCCCGAATTTGTTGATATTGGGATGTTGATCCCGAATTTGTTGATATTGGGATGTTGATCCCGGATTGGTTGTGATTGGGATGTTGATCCCGGATTGTGATTTGGCCTGGCATCCAGAAATAGTTAATAACCAAGTACGACCCTAGCTTGTCCAGTGACGGGGCCCGGAAGATAAAATTGGTAATAATAATAATAAGCATTCTTTTGGTCTTGGCTCAGTTGTGTTATGGTAGATTGCTTGTGTTGTGTTTGTCTGTGCTTATTTCGAAAGTATTACGGTTGATTATATATCTCTGTTTATCCTTCGTCGGTGAGCACTTCGGACTCACCCCTCGCCAGCGGGGTTTCATCCCGTAGGTTTAGTTGTTTCGTAGATCAGGTACGACGTTCGATGGCTGCTGCTTTCTTCTCCACCTGACTCCGGATCCATACCTCCGTTGCATGTGCATTTAAATCTTCCGCCGCTGTGCTATATATGTTGCTGTGTTGCTGCTATCCTTTATTGCTTTGATGTTGTCTATTTGGGTTATGCTGCTGTTGTTGAGTAATACGAGTGGATTGAATAATGGTCCCTGGGTATGGGTGACAACTGTAAAATACGGTGTGCTGTTGTATTTGGATTTTCTGTGTAGTTAACACCAACACAACCAACTCCACCGTCCAAAACACCAACACAACAGTGCCATCAATGCCATAGCAACCAATCCGAACAACCCACCTCCACGGTAACACCCAAAAATCCACACACAACAACCAAAAGCTTAATCAATCCAACAGAAACAGAGAGGCCGAAAGAAAGGAAGAGGAAGAATCACCACTGATTCTTACCTATACATCCACGCTGTCGGCAACGAAGGCAGGAGTGATGGTGGCGGCGGCTCTTTTGCTGTGACAGGGAGGGAAGGCGATGGCCACAGTTGTGGCGGCGATGTCTGGTGGTTGCTGGTGAGGTCGGCGAAGGCGGTGACAGATCGTGGGTGACAGTCGAGCCTGTCTCCTCTGGCGGCGGGTCGAGGGAGGAGAACAAAGGTCTACGGCGCGTGAGGAAGAAGAGAGGAGAAGGGCCTCGTCGGGTCTTACCGACACACTCGGTGTCAACGCCGTTCTTCAATCGGTAGCCGCGGCTCTTCTGAAGTGCCCCGACCCGTATTTACCGTAATGCAGTAAACACGTGCCGAAACTATTCTTATTGATAGAACAGACAGTACATCATAGTCAAAATACTACACAGTAAATCCAAATACATCATAAACATCATCCGTCCCCCCATATACGGAAACTATTATTCAATACAAACACAGTGCTCAACGGCAGCAGCAGATAGTATCAGTAATATACATATCACAGGTAAAAAGCAACACAGCAACATATATCACACAGCAGCGGAAGATTTGTATGCACATGCAGCGGAGGTATGGATCCGGAGTTAGGTGGAGAAGAAAGCAGCAGCCATCGAACAACGTACCTAAACTACGAAACAACTTACCCTACGGGATGAAACCCCGCAGGCGAGGGGTGAGTCCGAAGTGCTCACCGACGAAGGATAAACAGTGATATGCAAGCAACCGTAATACTTAAAGCAATCACAGACAAGCAACAACATATCTCAACAACTGAGCCAAGGCCAAAAGAATGTTTATTTTTATTACCAATTTTATTTTCCGGGCCCCCGTCACTGGACAAGCTAGGGTCGTACCTGGTTATCAATTAATTCCGGATGCTAGGTCAAAAACCAATCCACATCTCAAAACCCGGATATTTGGTATATCCAAACCACTGGGTATTCGGTATACCCCAACCTCAGGCAACAACATGCCAACCGGATATTCGGCATATCCGAGCCACTGGGTATTTGGTATACCCTAACCACAGGCAACAAGCCAACAAACCAAGTAACCGACCATAGCATCCCAAAATTAATTTCCAACCATCGGGTCGTACCACTACCTTCCACATGACAATTATATCAACATCTCAAATCAATTCCAATTCCAATTCCATATTCCAGTTCCTTTTTCTCAATTTCCACAGTCAATAGTTCAACATCAATCTCAGCATAATATCCACAGAATCAACATCACAGCCCAATGGCAACAATAATATGCACAGCAGTCAAACAGCCAATAATCAACAATTCAGCAGTTCAAACGAACAACAAAGCACACAAAGTATTACAGGCAACATAACAATGGTTATCCATCCTTACCTTAGCCGATTACTCAATTTTGGAATTGTCCAGCAAGTTCCAAGTCCGGTTCCTCAGCAAATTGCTCGTTATCAACTCCTATATCAATCAAATAATATGCACACATAAGATGGTATGCAAATGCCATGCTAATACTGTATACCAGAAATTAAATATAAACTCGGCTCGGTTACTTTCCCGGATTAATTTTCCGTTATCATCATCATTCATCATTTATTTCAAGTGCCCAAAATACCATTCTACACTTATACCTATACCCGGATACTATATCGGTATAATACTTTGAAAATACCCTTTCCATAATTATTTCTTAAGTATGTACTTTCCAAAATACTATTTCTACAAATTATTATTCACCTTATATATGCTCCCAAAGTTATTTCCAAAAACCATATACTTCCTAAAATTATATTTCCCCACAATTATATTTCCCTCCCAAAATTAATTTCCAAAATTATTATTCTTTTTTTCCAAGTTTTATTTTATTTCTTTTCCCCCATAATTTCTTTTCTTTTTTTTTAATTTTTTTTTCGGACTGGGCCAATGGTGCTAACCCACATCCAAAGCCCAGCAACCCAAATCCAAAGCCCAAACCCCTTCAGCCCAACCTAAACACCTAACCCATTTACTCAGCCCAACAACCCAAGTTGCCCAAGGCCCAACCCACAACCAGGTCAACCCCAGGTCAACAGGCGTGACCCGGGTCCGTAACCCAGCCGCGGGCGGGTCGTATCCAGCACAACCGGGTCGAGACCTCACGGACGGCTGCAGCTCACCTCGGGTCTCTTCGAGCGGCGATGGTCGTCAGTGCAGCGGCGACGGGTGGCGAGGCGACTGCGGGTGGAAGGGCGACGACTGGAGGAAGGCGGCGACGGGCCGAGTGGTGACTGGGAGGGGCGGCGGCGTCCGCTTTGTGCGATATGGCGACGGCAGCGTAGCGTCGGGCTGCTGCAAGTGGACGCGGGGAGATTCGTCGAGCTCGCCGGCGTGCTGCAGAGGGGAAAGCGAGGCGAACGGCAAGGAAAATGGAGAGAGAGGGAAGGGTGGCGGCAGTGATGGTGGCGGCTTCGGTGGTGGTGCTGCCGTGAAGAGGAAGAAGAGAAGGGGGGGTGACGTGGCAGGAGTGTTGTGTTGTTTTGTTGTTTTTTGTTTTTTTTTCTTTTCTTTTCTGGTTCTAAACGAATTTGCAGGGAAGGTTTTTGTTTTGTTTTTTTCCTTTTTGCAGGGAAAGAAGAGAAAGATGGTGATGAAGATTTGCAGAGGAGGTGAATTTAAATAGGCAACAAAGATCACTGGTTAATCACAAGTGAAATAGGTAGTTCACAGGCTGAATAGGAATTGGCGGCTGAATAATTGAACTTCAATTATGCAGTTACTATGCTGCATGTGAAGTGTGACCCACCTGGACCAGAGAATATCCAAAATACCCCCTTACCTTTATTTCTGGTCCGATAACTCAAGGATAAACCCGGCTTTTCTGAAGATTCCAGGACCCGGAAAAAATTCCAACTTGGTCCGTAAAATCCGCAGAAAAATCCCGAACGTGGGACAATGCTCGGTTTCGGAATCCAACGCTCGATTTACCATAATTTAACTACCCAAGATTAAAAATCAGTGGTAAATTACTGTAAATTAACTTAAACAGTCCCTGTAAAAATGAAATTTTTACCTGGGCTGTTACAGCCTACCCACCTTAAAAAGAATTTCGTCCCCGAAATTCACTCCGAAGCTGTGAACAAGTGCGGATACTGAGAACGCATATGTTCCTCGACTTCCCACGTGGACTCATTCGCAGAGTGCTTGCTCCACTTAACCTTTACCATCGAAATGACTCTGTTCCTCAACTGTCTGACTTCCCGGGCAAGAATCTGCTCTGGCAACTCTGAATACGTAAGATCCTCCGCAACCTCAACATCTATTGTAGTAACTACATGACTCGGATCTGATCTGTACCTCCTCAACATGGAGACATGGAACACATCATGAATCCGTGACAACTCCTCTGCCAGAGATAATCTGTACGCCAAGGGTCCAACCCTTTCCACGATCTCATACGGTCCGATGTACCTGGGACTCAGCTTCCCTCTTTTCCCGAAACTGATGACACCCTTCCAAGGTGCAACTTGGAGGAAAACTCTTTCTCCCACCTGGTACTCCAACTCACGATGATGCTTATCGGCATAGCTCTTATGTCGGTCCTGTGCTGCTCTCATACTCTGCTTAACTGTTTGAATCTTGTCAACAGTCTGCTTAACCAAATCCGGACCAACGATCAAACGAAGACCTTCTTCATCCCAACAAACTGGACTTCGGCACTTTCTTCCGTAAAGAGCTTCAAACGGAGGCATGCCAATACTGGAATGATAACTGTTGTTATAGGCAAACTTCGCTAAAGGTAGATACTGATCCCAACTCCCACTGAAGTTAAGAGCACAAGCCCTTAGCATATCTTCCAGTGTCTGAATCGTCCTCTCTGACTGTCCGTCTGTCTGAGGATGAAAAGCAATACTGAAACTCAGCTTCGTCCCCAAAGCTGTTTGCAGACTCTTCCAAAACCGCAATGTGAATCTCGGATCCCTGTCTGAGACTATGGACTTAGGATTCCCATGTAGCCTCACAATCTCTGCAACGTACTGCTTTGTCAACTTATCCAAGGTGTCTGTCTGTCGAATGGGAAGAAAATGGGCTGATTTTGTAAGTCGATCAACGATAACCCAGATGGCATCATGCTGTCTCCGGGTCAACGGTAATCCAACCGCAAAATCCATGGTAATCATCTCCCACTTCCACTCTGGTACTGACAAAGATCTCATCTTCCCAGCTGGAGCCTGATGCTCAGCTTTCACTTGCTGGCAAGTGATACACTTAGCCACATACTCGGCTACATCCTTCTTCATGCGTGGCCACCAAAAATGACTTCTCAAATTCTGGTACATCTTGGTGCTCCCGGGGTGCATAGCGTACGGTGTCATATGTCCCTCTTCTAGAATCTGGCTACGCAGGTCACCAACACTGGGTACACATAGACGCTTTCCCAGCATCAATGCACTATCCTCCGCTATGTGGAACTTATCTTCCTTCCCACTACGGACTGCTTCCTTCAGCTTGATCAGATCAGGATCTCCATCTTGTAACTCCACAATCCAGCCCCTCAGGTTAGACTTGACTTCAATATGTGTCAACAAAGCTCCTGTCCCATCAACTGACAAATCAACCCCCATCTTCCTTAACTCGATGAGTGAGGACATCGAGTAAGTCGTGGAAGTATCTTTTGGTTGTCTCCGGCTCAAGGCATCAGCTACAACGTTAGCCTTTCTAGGGTGATACTCAATGATACAATCATAATCATTCAGTAACTCAACCCAACGTCTTTGTCGCAGGTTAAGCTCCTTCTGAGTCATGATGTACTTGAGACTCTTATGATCTGTGAAAATCCGGCATCTCTCTCCAAACAGATAATGCCGCTAAATCTTCAGAGCAAGAATCACTGCGGCCATCTCTAAGTCATGTGTCGGATAGTTCTTCTCGTGTGGCCTCAATTGTCTCGAAGCATAGGCTATCACTCGGCCTTCTTGCATCAGAACAGCTCCCAAACCAAGACCTGAAGCATCGCAGAACAGTACGTACTCCACTCCTGGCTTAGGTACTGTCAAAACTGGTGCTGTTGTCAACTTCTTCTTCAGTTCATCAAAACTCTTCTGGCAATCCTCACTCCAAACAAAGGCTTGATCTTTCCTCAATAGCTTAGTCATGGGACTGGCTATCAAGGAAAAACCCTCGATGAACCTCCGGTAATATCCTGCAAGGCCAAGAAAACTCCTGACTTCTGGTACCGTCTTGGGCGGCTCCCACTCCAGAACTGCTTTTACTTTGGCAGGATCAACCTTAATTCCATCCCCGGATACAACATGTCCAAGGAATGCAACCTCTTCAAGCCAGAACTCACATTTGCTAAACTTAGCATACAACTCCTTCTCTCGCAACCTCTGAAGCACTACCCTTAGGTGCTCTTCATGTTCTTCCGGTTCTTGGAGTAGATCAAGATGTCATCGATGAAGACTACCACAAACTTATCCAAGAACTCGTTCAGGACCAGGTGCATCAAACACATGAAAACTGCTGGTGCATTGGTCAAGCCAAAAGGAACCACTGTAAACTCAAAGTGACCATACCGAGTGCGGAAGGCTATCTTCGGTATGTCCTTCTCTGCAATCTTGACCTGATGGTAGCCAGATCGAAGATCAATCTTAGAAAATACAGTAGCTCCCTGTAACTGATCAAAAAGATCATCAATTCTGGGAAGCGGATACTTATTCTTCACTGTCACCTTGTTCAACTGACGGTAATCCACACACATGCGTAAACTACCATCCTTCTTCTTCACAAAGAGGACTGGTGATCCCCAAGGTGAAGTACTAGGCCTGATGAAATCTTTCTCTAACAGCTCATCCAACTGTTTCATCAACTCCTGGAGTTCTGTTGGTGCCATCCGATATGGTGCCATCGAGATAGGCGTCACTCCGGGCATCAAGTCGATGGTGTACTCAACTTCTTTGTCAGGTGGCAATCCTGGCAAATCTTCTGAAAACACATCTGGAAACTCCCTCACAACCATGATGGCTCCCAAAACCGGAGTCTGAACTTCTTCACCCTTGGCATGGGTCAACAAGGCATCTGGACCATGTGGCTTCATTCCGACATCCTGGTTAGCAGAGATACTACACGTGGTAGCAGTTCTCCCAATACCTGTCAACAAAATCTTATGTCTGCCCTCGGAAGTCAACATCACTTCCTTGGTTCGACAGTTCACCATAGCACTGTACTTGGACAACCAATCCATCCCCAATATGATATCAAAACCTCCCATGTTCATCACAATCAACCGTGCAAGAAAAATCTCTCTATCATATGAAAGCGAAACGTCTCTGCACACATGGGTTAACCTGACTACTATACCGGCAGGTAACCTAACTCTCATTGGACAAGCCAAACTCTCTCCCCTACAGTTGTGTAGTATTGCAAAACTTTGCGCAATAAATGAATGCGTAGCACCAGGGTCTATCAATGTATAAGCAGTACTACCAAAAACTGTAAAGGTACCTGGTATGACATCAGCATTTTCTAGATCCTCCTCAGCGGTGATAACAAATGCTCTCGGCACAGCTGCACTCTGATTCATGGCCGACTGGGTCCTAGCAGGAACAACTCCAAGTCCTCGACCTCGGCCAACTCCAGAACTACTAGGAACACTAGCAACCGAAGCTTGCACTGTCTGAGTAGGTGTTGTACCTCCAGATCTTCCCAACTTGGGACAAGCATATCGATAATGCCCAACTTCATTACACTCATAGCACCTCACCTGAGACATAAGAAGTCTCGGGCGAGTATCCCCAGATGAAGTCCCTCCAGACTGAGTCCAAGAACTGCCTCTATTGTAGGTATTGTTGTTCCATCCACGTCCCTGACTCATGAGCATAGAGCGGCCCTGTCCATATCCTGATCGGTTAGCAGGTGTCTGGAACCTCTTGTTCTGTCCCCTAGAACTCTGTGCAGCTTGTCTCTTGCGAATCTCCTGTTGCTCCTTCTTATTATTCAGCCAGATGATCTCAGCTCTCAAAGCATCCGTCAGCATGTCCTGGTAAGTCTCATAGACCTTGCATCCCATGACTGTCTGGATACCAGAAACGTTTACATCTGGCCTCCGGAGTAGCTACAAACTCACCGGCGTAGATGGACAAGCGGTTGAACTTGATCTCATACTCATTGACCGTCTGGTATGGTCCCTGTTGCAATCCCAGAAACTCTCACCTCAGCTAATCCTGGTATGCCTCAGAAACAAACTTCCTTCGGAACATCTCCATGAACTGATTCCATGGCATAACGATAGGTGTTGGCAAGTCCCTGGTGGTAGACTCCCACCAATCAACGACATCTCCCCGGAACATGGCAGCGGCGTACCTGGCCCACCTGTCATTCCTGCATGTCAGCCTTAACATAACCCGATTCATCTGTCTGAGCCAACGGTCAGCATCCTGTGGTGTAGTGACACCAGTGAAAACCTCAGTCCCAAGCTTTTCCAGCTTCATATACACCGGATCTTCAACAGGTCCCTGGTTTTCTTGTTCCCGAGCTTTCATAGTTGCGATACGGGCATCTCTGGCATCTTGCCTTTGCAGAATCTGAGTTACCACGTTTAACATCTGCGCAGGGTCTCCCAAAGGAACATTCGCAGGGTGTTCCGGACCTCTCGCAACTTGCTGCGGTTGATCCACCGATACCTGGTCGTCATCCAGGTGAACTCCAGCATGCTGATTCCCTCCAACCGGATCCATTCGTACCTATATGAGAATGTGTGTATGCATATCATGTCATGTCAAATCTTATGCACAAACAAACAGTCAAGCAACCACAGTTATGTCCCTAATGACCTACTGCCTGCTCCGCTACCAAACTGAAGCGCCCCGACCCATATTTACCGTAATACAGTAAACACGTGCCGAAACTATTCTTATTGATAGAACAGACAGTACATCATAGTCAAAATACTACACAGTAAATCCAAATACATCATAAACATCATCCGTCCCCCATATACGGAAACTATTATTCAATACAAACACAGTGCTCAACGGCAGCAGCAAATAGTATCAGTAATATACATATCACAGGTAAAAAGCAACACAGCAACATATATCACACAGCAGCGGAAGACTTGTATGCACATGCAGCGGAGGTATGGATCCGGAGTCAGGTGGAGAAGAAAGCAGCAGCCATCAAACAACGTACCTGAACTACGAAACAACTTACCCTACGGGATGAAACCCCGCAGGCGAGGGGTGAGTCCGAAGTGCTCACCGACGAAGGATAAACAGTGATATGCAAGCAACCGTAATACTTAAAGCAATCACAGACAAGCAACAACATATCTCAACAACTGAGCCAAGGCCAAAAGAATGTTTATTTTTATTACCAATTTTATTTTCCGGGCCCCCATCACTGGACAAGCTAGGGTCGTACCTGGTTATCAATTAATTCCGGATGCTAGGTCAAAAACCAATCCACATCTCAAAACCCGGATATTTGGTATATCCAAACCACTGGGTATTCGGTATACCCCAACCTCAGGCAACAACATGCCAACCGGATATTCGACATATCCGAGCCACTGGGTATTTGGTATACCCTAACCACAGGCAAAAAGCCAAACAGATATTCGGCATATCCGAGCCACTGGGTATTTGGTATACCCTAACCACAGGCAACAAGCCAACAAACCAAGTATCCGACCATAGCATCCCAAAATTAATTTCCAACCATCGGGTCGTACCACTACCTTCCACATGACAATTATATCAACATCTCAAATCAATTCCAATTCCAATTCCATATTCCAGTTCCTTTTTCTCAATTTCCACAGTCAATAGTTCAACATCAATCTCAGCATAATATCCACAGAATCAACATCACAGCCCAATGGCAACAATAATATGCACAGTAGTCAAACAGCTAATAATCAACAATTCAGCAGTTCAAACGAACAACAAAGCACACAAAGTATTACAGGCAACATAACAAGGGTTATCCATCCTCACCTTAGCCGATTACTCAATTTTGGAATTGTCCAGCAAGTTCCAAGTCCGGTTCCTCAGCAAATTGCTCGTTATCAACTCCTATATCAATCAAATAATATGCACACATAAGATGGTATGCAAATGCCATGCTAATACTGTATACCGGAAATTAAATATAAACTCGGCTCGGTTAATTCCTCGGATTAATTTTCCGTTATCATCATCATTCACCATTTATTTCAAGTGCCCAAAATACCATTCTACACTTATACCTATACCCGGATACTATACCGGTATAATACTTTGAAAATACCCTTTCCATAATTATTTCTTAAGTATGTACTTTCCAAAATACTATTTCTACAAATTATTATTCACCTTATATATGCTCCCAAAGTTATTTCCAAAAACCATATACTTCCTAAAATTATATTTCCCCACAATTATATTTCCCTCCCAAAATTAATTTCCAAAATTATTATTCTTTTTTTCCAAGTTTTATTTTATTTCTTTTCCCCC